>VDFB02339739.1:0-60905 GCA_007258455.2 Sequoia sempervirens
GTGAATTTGAATATGAAGAATAATGACTGATTACTTCATTACCATCGATGCTGCTGGCATAGCTCGTTCCACCTGTGTCATTATGCCAGGAACTAATACCAAAATTACCAAACTGGAGGTTAACAGGTTCTTCTTTGTCAATTTCCAACGGTCCATACATGGGACTTCCAATGCAACTAACACTTCCATGGTTTGAAACAGGTTTACCATCACTATCTACTGTATCAACTGGCCAAGCTTTTGCCACAGATCCATCTGTATTTACAATTGCCATGAGACGTCGGAAGGACCCTTGTCTCTGGATAAGCTTAAACATACCCTTTGAGCTAAGAGAAGCTGCTGTACATCGATTACGATATTCTTCATCTATAATCTTGACAGTATTTGTTGCTTGATCATAAAGGTGTTCACCTCCTGCTCGTCTACGTAAACAGCTGAAGATTGTGGCATGTATAGAATCCACACTTCTGTCTACATTAGTATTATTGACCTTTGGAACAAGGTGCTTGTCAGCTCTTTTGCACAAGTAATCCTGAATTGCACGGATGTTGCGAATGTATTTAACATACTTATTCTTTAGAGGATCTAAGGTCATATACTTTGCACGAACAGCAAAACGCTCCAAATGCTTATCTTCATTTGCAATGTAGATCATAAATGGTATGATTGATGGATGTGTTTTCATTAGCCCCGTCTGTGAAAATTTGAGTAAAAAATTAGTTCAATCAATGAGACCAAGATGTGCATTGCAAGCTTCTTTAGCTAGTTCCACATTACTTAATAGAAACACGAAAGGCTGCCTGCATCACAGGCACACACAAATGCGTGAACAAACTACATACAAAGAAACTCACCACAAAATTCAAGCTCAAATGCACTCCTTCAACAACAACAGACTGCTTCCTTTCTTCCCATGCAGTAATTAACCTGTCAAGACTATCAATCACCATTTCACTCTGCGCCTTATATCCTTCAATAGCCATAGCTTTGGATCCAACAGCTTCCACACTAAGAGAAGCATCAAATCTTTCTTCATTTGCAGAATTACCAGATACCATTTTCTTTTTGTTCTCAATTTCACTGCCTAAATAACTATCAGCTTGGCAACCAGCTTTTGTCTCTCCTCTAGTGGGCTGGCCATTTCCAGGTGGTCCTGCAAAAATTTTCTCTTTTTTTTTGGCCTTTGCTTCTGCTACAGAAACTGGATCCAAACACTCACCAGCATGATAAGTTGAGGCCCACAACAAAGGATTTTCCTTTTCATCTACAAAACTCCTCATCATGTGACGTATTGAGTCTGTTGAGACAACAGTTGTGATTCCAAGTCTGCTAGCCTGTAGCAGGGATAGAACACATTAATAAAATTTAAAAGTTACTATATCACACCAATCAATAAATATATATATCAAATAAACACTACGCACTGAAGTTCTGAACAACCCAAAAATATGGTGCAGAAAATTTGAAATTTGCTTACATAAAAGGCAACAAAAATTATGGTAAACTTTGTACTAATAAATATAAATTTGGGAATGGCACTGTCTGTTTTGCTGCATTTAACTATAAATACCATATTATTGGATAGTGATCTTGTTATATTAAGTCCATCCAACCAAAAGCATTCACAAAATAAATTTACATGGCATTTAACAAAGTTTGTAAAAAATCCATATTTCTAGGGATTAACAAAAAAAATGTACATTGTACAATTGGGTTAAACATGATTTTATACAGGAAAATATTATGCTTGACAATGTCTCAACAGCCTACAGTCTATGGTAAGCCATTATTGTATATTAGTTCTTCAAGTTTTAAGGATTGGGGAATGGGGTTGTTAGCAACAAGTTAACAACGAAAGAATTCTTGATTCTCAGGATGGCAGGGATACAGTTATTAAAAAATTAAAATAATAAAAATAATAAATTTAAGTTTTATGCATTTTCTGACACATTCCTGTACCAGGATGCAGAGATGCCTCGGAGACATCCCCATGCTATCCCCTGTCTGCAACTTTTTGAAGGAAACATTTTAGAAACAGTAGCTCTATGTGGGAACAACCTACCATCCTGGGGACAGCAGGCTGTCCCTACATAGAGCCAATCTATATTTTCTTTTTAAAAGCCTAGGTTCAATAAAAATATATATTTTATTCTCTTCTATGGTGGGCCCCACACCATGCTCAACCCTAAATGACTAAAGGATAGCTCCCAATGCTCCTCAGGGATGCATCCCATGCCCTAAATGACTCCAAAATCTATAAAGGACACAGGGACAGGTACGAAACGTCCCCACCTAGTCCCCTTTTTTGTCAAAATTTAGGAAATGTCCCTGGACGTCAAAAGATTTGCAAGGTACATTAGCAGACGACTAGCCATCCCTAGGATGGCCAAGGGATGTCCAAATGTCTTCCATCTGTCCCAATGATAGCTAGCCGTCCCCTAACATACCCAAGGACATTTTAGTTACTTTTAAAACAAATTACAACCTTCCAATGCTTATTTGGTTTATGACATAGCCATTTAGGATTTACAAAAAAATATGAAAATGGTGTGTGCCATAAAGGTCTGTGGTTTTGAAGGTGTTATTTTAGGCTTGGTGTTGGGGGTTCCACCTATTGACCCTACACTATATTGCAACAAGAAATGTGCCAAGGGTGCTACCCTCAAACCCCACAAGGGGGGCCACCCCTCGACCCCACTGGGGGCGCTACCCCTAGACCCTTGTGAGGGGCACTACCCCTCGATCCCCTTGGAAGCATTGCCCCCATATACCCACAAAGGGTGCTACCCCTCGACCCCATTGGGAGCATTGCCCCCAAACCCTCATCAAACTATAAGTCTTTCATAATCAAAGCCACAATCAAGGATAATCTTGTTTCATACATTAGACAACTTGTGTAGTATACAAGGACTGTCATAAGCAGTGTTCCACGGGGACATGTCCCCCTTAAAAAACCCCGTGTTTACTAGATGGGGACGTCTCAGAGACTTGGGGACTTGGGGGGGCACATCCCCCCACCAGCCCATCACCAGTGCCACTGTCCCATCACCAATGTCGCTATCTCCAAGACTCCACTAGGACTTCAAGGACTCTGGGTGTCCTCAAGACGTCTAGGGGACTTCTAGTTGTCTCCAAGATGTATAATTCTTATACTTATACACCTTTTTATAACTATTTTTTCAATAATATATGTATTTCAGCACCTTGCCGCCCCCCACCACTGTCTCCACGCTTAGACCCCCCATCCCTGCGTTCCTAAAACACGTCCCCTACCGTCCCCTCATCCCTGTCCCCGAAACCCTGTGGAACACTGGTCATAAGACAAAGCTGGCATGCTAGAGTCATTATACTATTGAATTGGCAGGAAATGCCATTCTCATAATGCAAAAATGTATCAATCATGCCCTACACAAACAATTCATACAATAATCCCATCTATTAGTATCCCAGCTTAGGTAAAATTGAAAAATAACCAGTTATCTTTTTACTTAACCGTTCCTCTTTGTTAATGATTTTGACAACAAAACATGCAAACTTGTAGGCTTCAAGAAAACTTTAATAATAAATCCTTTACTTGAACATACACAAGTCAGGCATGTCTTTATTAACTCATGCTCATATGTATATATAAAGAACATCATAATTCCTATTCAATTACCCATGCTCGCAAAGGTTCTATAATGCCTATGATGAATGCTTTATCAATGTTATCATATGAATATTTGAAATTTGCTATTTTTTTTAATAGTCATCCCTTGCCATCCCCTAAAAAATGGCCAAAAAAATCCCTGTATTGAAAACACATATGTAATATCCCCATTTTTAGCACTAAACTTTCCAATGATTGATAGCCTATTCCTGGATGCCTGTAGGCTAGCCAGAGGTAGAATTAGGGTTTTCAACTGCTTGGAGGATTCTTTTGTGGATTCAGGGGTTTGCATGTTAGAGTTTTGTAGTTTGGCTTCTGGATTCTTTCTGGGTTTTCAGAAAGCTTTGGAGAGATGTGACATGCATTTAATGAAAATGATGTGCATTTCAATCAAAGGTTTGCATGCAAGATTGGTTTGGTTTATGGATTCCTTCTTGGTTTACAGAGAGCTTCGCAGTGGTATGACATGCATCTGCATCTGACAACCTTTTTCGAACATACTATTTTTACTAAGTTACGATGGCCACTCAAAATGTGGTTAAAATGCATTTGGAGACACTATTTTTAGTAGTATGCTATTTATAATAAGTGTTATTTTTAGAAGTTCAATGTTGGGGTTTCCAACGCATATCAGTATTTCTCCATTTGAGCTTTGGGGATTTTAGTTGCTATTTTTAGCAGGGTCTTAGTAGTTCAGTATTGAAGCTATATCTGGCAAGTCAATTGAGTAGTTTGGTTTCCCACACTCTTGGAGCTCATTTTGGTAAATTCAATATTTTTGGTTAAGTTCATATTTTAAGTGAAATATTTGGCTAAGGCATGGTGGACGACTTATTTGGAGAGATATTTAAGTTATATTATAATTATTTACTTGGACGCCTAGCTTCGAGAAAATAATGGCATTTTATAATGTTATTTCACTTAAATACATTTGGATGCCCATGTTATGATATAGTTGCAAATTATAATGTTTTCACCTAGAGGTTTTAGAGGCCTACTTTACGTTATATTTACATATTGATAAAGTAATTTCTCTCACATGATTTGGGCGACCTAATTGGAGGGAAAAGGTCTGAACTTAAAGAATGAATTATAAATAAGAGTGTTGGCCTCCATTTGTAACTATCCATGAAGTTTATAACAAAGTGTTGCTGAAATTGTTTTAGACCTCTAGCTTTGAGGAATGTATACCTCCTAGCACCACTTGGTTTTGTGCTTGCAAGATAGCACCTAGCTGAGCTTGTGACTATTCTTTACACTAAAGAACAGATTGAGCTTATTGGAGATGAATACTTTTGATGTTTTCTAAGTTTATTGGTGTGTTTTATCAGTTTTTGGTTTGCTGGTTGAGTGTCGACTGTAGCCCGTTTTAGCTTGTGGTTCACTGAGTGAATTTTTGCTTGTTCTGGGTACTGGCTATATAATTTCTACTACCTTGGGCGCCTCATCTTGCAGAGTTTCAGATTTTATAATGGAGTTTCAGATTTTATCTTGCTGGTCCCCCCTCCAAGGATACTGTACTTCGCCTGTACCTACATTGGGAAGTGGGTAAATTAATATTTCTGAGCAGTTTGTTGATGTTCTATGGCTTGAGCTTGGTCGCCTACCTCCAAAGGACTGATTGCACTTGGTCTCACGTCAATCGAAGGAGTATTGGATGAGTTGTGAGCATTTTGGTGTGTTTCATGCTTGCTGTTTTGGGTTTTTTGTATGCTGATTTTTCATATTAGATTGTTAGAAGTTCTTATTTTGTCTTGTTTTTTCATAATGGAGAGCTTGATAAGTTTGGAGAATCATCTAATATCATTTTGCAATGGTTGGATAGCTATAACTCTTGGAACTTGCAGATTATTCTCATTGTAAGGCTGAAATCAGTAATACTGATTCAATCATTTTCTATTTTTGCACTTTACCTTGTTATTCCCACATTTAGTGGAAGGGACAGGCCTTGCCGTCCATTTACTTTCAGCATTTACTTTTTTGTACTGCCCGCTGAACAAGCGGAAGGGATCGGCAAGCCGCCCATACTTTACTTTCAGTACTTTGTAATTCATCATGTTGATCGACTGAGCCATCAATATACTCCCGCTGAATAAGTGGTTGAGTTGCATTTTACATCATTGTACTTTCCAGCAGTTTCAGTTTTATATGCTAACGATCTCCTTTCTACCATATGCTCTCACCTTTCCCACACTGGGATCTAGGTGATCAAAAAGTGAAAGGGTTCCTTTCAGTTGGTTATTTGGATTTGCTAATGCTAACGGGTGAAGTTGTTGTGGCAAAAATTGAAAAAGATTGTGAGGGGATATTTCAGTGGTATCAGAGCTTAAGTTCCTGCCATCCTGTTGGGAGAACAAAAAGAAATTTGAGTTGCCACAATGGAATTCAGTAGAATTGCTGAATAGTTCAAGAGGCAATGTGAACATGACGCTTCCATTCTCCATGAAGATTATCAGAGTATAACAGATGAGTTTAAGAACGTTGTTTCTTCTGACTCTTTTTTGAATTGTGTGGTGGTTTTGAAACCTGGAAAGTTGGCTATGGTCAATTACATGAAGAAAATGATTAAAAGGGAAGTATAACATGCCATGGTTGAAGGGTCAAGGAAGGAAGAAGAAGTGCCTGTTTGTGGGTTGCAGCCCACAAGTAAGCAAGTTGAAGAGAAAAATCAGTCAACTAGCATTGAGGATGGCACAAGCAAGGTACACATGTCACCTCAAAATGATTGTGAGCTTGATGAAGATACCTTGATAGTTGAAGAGTGCATGGAAGAGCCCCAAAATACTTCCCTAGACTTGCATGTGATAGGAAGCAATGAAGATTGGTTTGATGAAAAGAACATATCAGCAGTCTTGAGTCCTAATGAGGATTCATCCAATGAAGGTGTTGAGACAAATGACTTTATAGAAGATTTCAGTAGTACCATTGTGTGGGTTGAGTTCGCTAAAGAAAAGCATGTTAAGGATAATTTGGGTGGCGACATTGAACCATCTTATGATCATTACCATAGTGATGTTGTTGGTGGTGATTCCGATGTGTTTGTACCTCCTCTTGTTGAAAATTTGGTGTTGGATAATTTCCCTCTTGTTGCTGTCCAAACTCCCCAAGAGTTTTCACATGAAGAGTTCATGACAAGTAACCAAGAAGACTTCTTTGGTATGCATGGGGCTGCTAAATGATGAGATCAGTAACATACCTACTCATGATAGGTTCATTGAAGATAAGAGTGGAGTTTCCCAAACAGCTAGCATTGAAGATTCTTTTCTTCATTACATTGATGGTGTCAAGTGTGGTTTTGGGTTTGATCTTCAAACCAAGCCTTTGGAGAGAGATACTTATGAAGATATCAGTTCAGTTCAAGTGTGGTTTTGGGTTTGATCTTCAAACCAAGCCTTTGGATTGTTTTGATCAAATGTAAAATGTTCAGTTGAAGATGGAAGTGAGCAAGATGGAAGGGATGACTTCCAAGTTATTGACAATCCTCTCTTTGAATTGAGTACAGAAGCAACTTATGACAATTCCCTCTCTGTGATGGACAATGAGACATGTGGTGAAGTGATCAAGCATGAGACTGAGTATGGTTTCTAGTTTACTAATGATTTGATATCAGGCCATGAGGATGTGACACAAATTGACATTAATAATCTTCCAAGGCTGCTTGCCAGTGAATGCATAAGAGGGTTTAAGGATGAAGTCTCTATATGGGAAGTGTTGAAGCAAGATGATTTCAACATCTTTGGCATCAAGGTGTTGTCCAAACATAGTTTGGTAGCTGCTCAACGTTTCATTACAGCCACAAGAAGTGAAGATTTCAGACTTGTTACTCATGAAGTAGTGGAGAAAGATGGACTAGAACATCGTGTTTGCACATTTGTCAATCCTTTCCTTTGGTTGAGTGATGCTTTAGCCCTTACTAGCTATGTTACACGGGGATGCGTCCCCTACCCCAAAACCCCCCGTCCCCATCCCCTGTCGTCCCGGGGACGGGGGGACGCAAAGGGGACGTCCCCCTGCCGTCCCCGAAAATGCAAAATCCATCGGAAACGCCAGGAAACGTTTCCTTCACTTTGGGGACGTTTCCCCGTCCCCAATATGAATTGGGGACGGCTAGCCGTCTCCTACAGGCTGCAATTCAAAATATATTAAAAAATGATTTTTTAAAGGTTTAGTTCCTTCACGCGGGGCCCACCAACTGTTTAATGTTTTAATTGTTTGGGCTAAAGTCTAAAAAAGACTAAATATTAAATCTTTTAGTTCCACTCTTGCCAGAGGATGATAGTGACTCAGATAGTTATGAGTCTTTGGATATTCATAGCCTGAATGAGGCTTAATTTCATAGACTGTTGTATTTAATATTTTGATTTTCATGTTTGAATTTTGAGACTTCTGGATACATGTTTGAGACATTTGGATATTTCATATTGATAGACCATGGTTTTATTGATGTTTGATACTGCTGTGATAAATTTTATAATGCTTTAATGACATTTCTTATGCTGTTATAGTACTACTCTCACGATTTACTTACATATTGATATTGTTGTTATCAATTATTAATTTATTAGCATATCTATCTCTCTTTCCCTCTCTCTCTCTCTCTAATATATTAATAAATTTTGAAAAAATCATATATATATATATGTATTTTGTATGTCGCCGTCCCCTGCTGTCCCCTAAAAATTGCCCCTTAGGAAACGTTCCAGAAACACATCCCCTGCCATCCCCCTGTCCCTGTCCCCGACAGGCCGTGGAACATAGCTTACTAGTCTATTTTGGGAGTTGGATTTGAGGTCATCTAATGTTTCATGCTCCAATGTTGTTGAAGCTTTCATGGATAGGCTTCAAGGGCTCACTAGAGGAGACATCAATTTCTTAAGTATGCACTTGGTCCTTACTAGCACTTGGGGATGTGTTGAGTTTTCTTTTTAGTGTGTTGAAAATCATTTTCAATTGGGTATCCATGCTTAGTATCCTCAACTTGGCTTGATGGAGCTTATTACATATGGAAAGGACTTTTGGAGGGATAAGGATCAAATTATCAGATTTTTGGTGTTGTCCCCTTCTTTACCCACTTGACGGTCCCATTTGTTCATCAACGAATGGATTGGACAAAGATTTTGAGTATGGGTTGGAGAGATGAACGGTTGGTTGATCTTGGGAGTGATCCTTAGCTAAGACAAGGGCAGATTTTGAGACTCGAGCTTGCTGATTAGAGGCAGACCAGCCACCTTACATGGGGAGTTACTCTCATTCAAGAGAGTTGGTTTATCACTTCTTGTCAAAGAGGTGGTAGTTTTCAGTTGGAGATTGCTCTAGTATGTTTTCTAGCCAACTTTGAGGTGTTATCATTCAACACAATTCTCATCTCACACGCTCACACTTGGGAATTCCATTGGTGTTGTTTTTCCTTGTGTAGAGTGCTAAAATCATATTGTACTTTGCTGATCCCAGCTTTGAACAGCAGTGATTATTGGTTTCTTCAAACCTATCCTATTCTTAGAGTTCAACTTATGGAGGTTTGTGAAGCAAAATTTGTTAGTTTATTCACGATACCGGTTCAGGATGGCAAACTTCCACATGCTTTGGTACATCATTCTGAGACTCTTGGAGTGGGAACTGTAAGAGTTTTCAGAAGTCTTTATGGTTGTATCAAAATAATTCAGGGGAGGCATAGTAGATTCATGTGGAGTTTTGAGTATGAGTTTGTTGAGCTCTTGCAAAGGATTGCTTTCCTCCTTGCAAGAAGATTTGGAGATGTCACATTTATAGTCGTGGCTCTGTTAGATACCATATGGAGATATGCTAAGGAGTTTGATTTTGAGTTGAGTAGACTATCTATCTTATTGCCTAGGATTGTGATAGGCTATGGCATTGTTGATATTTGATGACTCAGAGTTGTGGCAGCATTGCTTGAGGACAAGCAATTTTGGGAAGGGTGGACTGTAATGTCCCCATTTTTAGCACTACACTTTCCAATCATTGTTAGCCTATTCCCAGATGCTCGTAGGCTAGCCAGAGGTAGAATTAGGGTTTGCATGTTGGAGTTTTGCAGTTTGGCTTCTAGATTCTTTCTAGGTTTTCAGAAAGCTACGGAGTGATGTGACATGCATTTAATGAAAGTGATGAGCATTTCAATCAAGGGTTTGCATGCAGGATTGGTTTATTGATTTCTTATGGGTTTTCAAAGAGCTTCGCAATGGTATGACATGCATCTACATCTGACAACCTTTTCTGGACTTACTATTTTTAGTAAGTTACGACGGCTGCTCAAAATGTGAGTTAAAATGCATTTGGAAACACTTACTATTTTTAGCAGAATGCTATTTATAGTAAGTGCTATTTTTAGCAATTTAGTGTTGGGGTTTCTGGCACATATCAGTATTTCTCCATTTGAGCTTTGGGGATGTTACTTGCTATTTTTAGCAAGGCCTCATCAGTTCAATATTGAGGCTATATCTGACAAATAAATTGAGCAGTTTGGTTTCCCACACTCTAGGAGCTCATTTTGGTAAATTCAATAATTTTGGTTGAGTTCATATTTTAAGTGAAATATTTGGCTAAGGCATGGTGGACGACTTATTTGGAGAGATATTTACATATTATAATTATTTACTTGGACACCTATCTTCGAGAAAATAATAGCATTTTATAATGTTATTTCACTTAAATACATTTGGACACCCATGTTATGATATAGTTGCAAATTATAATGTTTTCACCGAGAGGTTTTGGACACCTACTTTATGTTATATTTGCATTTTGATAAAGTAATTTCTCTCACATGATTTGGGTGACCTAATTAGAGGAAAAAGGTTTGAACTTAAGGAGAGAATTATAAATAAGATTGTTGGCCTCCATTTGTAACTATCCATTAAATTTATAACGAAGTGCTGCTGAAATTGTTTCAGACCTCTGGCTTCGAGGAATGCATACCTCCTAGCACCACTTGGTTTCGTGCTTGCAAGATAGCAACTAGCTGAGCTTGTGACTGTTCTTTACACTAAAGAACGGATTGAGCTTATTGGAGATGAATACTTTTGATATTTTCTGAGTTTATTGGTGTGTTTTATCATTTTTTGGTTTGCTAGTTGAGTGTTGGCTATAGCCCGTTTTGGCTTGTAGTTCATTGAGTGAAGTTTTGCTTGTTCTGGGTACTGGCTATATAATTTCTACTACCTTGGGCGCCTCATCTTGCAAAGTTTCAGATTTTATAGTGGAGTTTCAGATTTTATCTTGCTGGTCGCCCCCTCTAAGGAGATTCTACTTTGCCTATATCTGCATTGGGAAGCGTGTTTAATATTTTTGAGCAGTTTGTTGATGTTCTATAACTTGAGCTTGGTCGCCTACCTCCAAGGAACTGATTGCACTTGGTCTCACGTCAATCGGAGGAGTATTGGATGAGTTGTGAGCATTTTGGTGTGTTTCATGCTTGCTGGTTTGGGTTTTCTGTACACTAGTTTTGCATATCAGATTGTTAGAAGTTCTGATTTTATCTTGTTTTTTCATAGTGGAGAGCTTGATAAGTTTGGAGAATCATCTAATATCATTTTGCAGTGGTTGGATAGCTATAACTCTTGTAACTTGCAGATTATTCTCATTGTAAGGTTGAAATCAGTAGTACTGATTCAGTCATTTTATATTTTTGCACTTTACCTTGTGATTCCCACTTTTAGTGGAAGGGACAGGCCTCGCCGTCCATTTACTTTCAACATTTACTTTTCTGTATTGCCTGCTGAACAAGCAGAAGGGGTCGGAAAGCCACCCATACTTTACTTTCAGTACTTTGTAATTTATCATCATGTTGATCAACTGAGCCGTCAATATACTCCCGCTGAATAAGTGGTCGAGTTGCATTTGCATCATTGTACTTTCCAACAATTTTAGTTTTATATGCTAACGATCCCTTTCTACCATATGCTCTCACCTTTCCCACACTGGGATCTAAGTGATCAAAAAATGAAAGGGTTCCTTTCAGCTGGTTATTTGGATTTGCTAATGCTAATAGGTGAAGTTGTGGCAAAAATTGAAAAAAATTGTAAGGGGATATTTCAACATACCACCGTCCCCATCCTGGAAACTTGGGGGAGCATAGATAGCTCCCTCTTCCATTTCAAACCATTTTAAGTTTAAACAATTTTGAATTTGGCTTATACTAACCATACTATTATAGTATGATACAAATATAGAATATACACAAAAGCAATAAAATTATAACACAAGTACTTTGAAGGTTTGTGTGGTTCTAGAGGCTTTAATTTGTGTTTGCTAACAAGGCCTTGTATCACGATAGGGAGCACATTAGGGGCAATGTCGTTGGACCCCATGAGGGGTGCTGCCCTAGATCCTTGCAAGGCACACAACCCCTCAACCCCGCAAGGTCCACTAAACCAAATCCCCTTGAGGGGCACTACCGGCACTGCCCCTTGATCTTGCTAGGGAACGCCACCCCCAAACCCCAACTCTAGTCATAAAAAGTAAAAAATAAAAAATCATTTTGGGCCATGCTAGATGGACAAACAACATTTTTTTCTACATGCATAGATGACCACATCCTTTGGGCAATTTTCTATAATTTTAATATAATATATATGCACATTGACAATGACAACAATGAAATTTTGGCATTTGTCAATTTGTCGTTGACTCTCATGTGAAATGTCAATCCAACTCTAATGTTATGTAAGAAGGTTCTATATTGTATATGATGAATACTTCATCAATGTTAACATCTGAATATTTGAAATTTCCTATATTTTTAAATTTTCCCTATCTTTTTAACAGTCGTCCCCTAAAATAGCCTCCCAGAAGATCCATTCCCAAAACATATTCTTGTCCTTTGCTGTCCCCATCCGAGAAACTTGATGTAACATAGTTTTTTGATAAAGATAATATTATATTTGATAAAGCAAGAAATTTACAAAACCCTCAAAATCCAAAAAGAAAGAGCAGATTACAAGGCCCTAAACAAGGCCTCCCACAGACTAAGATGAGTGGATCAATAAAAATATGTTGAACTGTACTTGCTACAATAGTCAGATGAAGTTTAACAATAGGATATAGTTAACCAGGGAACATATACCAGTAATTATAGCAGAACTAAACATTTTCAATTTGGAAACATAGAAGACCTGAGAGGTCTCAACTGAAATTGTGAGGGTTACTACGGTGACATTCTCCTGTGACAGGACAAGCAGGTATTTAATGTTCTTGATTCCATACCCAGCTATGTTGAGTGTCTATATGACTGCCCTGAAGCGTACTACATTTATCATTGGCAGTTGTAAACTCATGTATAAAAGTGGTTGGGATTAATTTGTTGATATTGCTGCTGTTAGACTAACTCTCTGTGCTGATTTTATCAGCTTTACAAGATGTTCAATAGCTTGAACTGTCATAAGCTGTTGGATAACCATCCCTCTAGATGGACATTCCCTTGTTTATGTAGACAGCTTATTATACCCCTCTGGTTGTTTTGATGTCTTGCAAATATTGTATCAACAGCTTTTGGTTGTTCTAGATGACAGCTTTGTATTTATTCTACACCTCCATGTAGTTCATCAAGCCATTATGAATATCATTATTATTAGCAAGGGCTACATGGATGGTTGTTTCAGAACTGATATTGCTGCTGTTAGAGTATACTCTGTGCTGATTTTATCAGCGTTAAAAGATGTTCAATGGCTTAAACTGTCATAAGCTGTTGGATAACCATTCCTCTAGATGGATAAGGCATTATCTTGTTTATGTAGACAGCTTACTATACCCCTCTGGTTGTTTTGACCTCCTGCAAATTTGGAATCAACATCTTTTGGTTGTTCCAGTTGACAGCTGTACATTTATTCTGGACCCCCATCTAATTCATCAAGCCATCGTGAATATCATTATTACTAGCAAGGGCTAAATGGATGGTTGTTTCAGAAGAGGAGGAAGGATAAACATGCTGATATCCAGTATTTTTCTTTGCTGTCTCACTGCCAGGAGGAAATTCAGTGGGAGATGGAAGCTCATTATGTCACACATTAGGCCCAAGATTCAAGGGGCACTGATGAAGGGGAGTGGTGTCAGGATCTATCCTCAGAGGGCTTAGAATTCTAGAGGTAGGGCAGCAAAAAGGGAAAGTAAAGAGGCAGTAAGTAGGTTCTATAATTAATTCAGAATAGCCAGGAACCCTAAGGGGCTGCACAATCATAGAGATCATCATATTTGAAAGGGGAGTGAAGTCAGATTTGGCAATGGAAGTCCATTAGTGCCTGCACCAATACTATTGCAAGCATTCTCTTGGGTAGGATCAATGATACACATGTCAACATAAGTATCTTTCATGTCCCCCAACATTGTAACCATTGAAATACAAATGAATGAAAAATAGAATAACAAAAGGCATATTAGTGATTTAATATTATTATATTTTAGGTGTTAAAATGTGATATTGAAATACAAATACTAAATAAAACGAATATCAAAATATAAGTAATGGCAATCTAAATATCATTATAATTATAATTATAATTTGTTGGGAATATGGGCAGCAGCAAATAGAAAACTTTACACACAATAATATGCTTCACTATTCCACACTCAATACATGGCTAATATATAGCCACTTACATAGCCAAACAACCTCCTATTTAATAGGGAGGTGTTATAACAAATATCTCGAAATACCATTCACGGGTATAACAAATTAACCACTAACTATTGTGATATATTGTTATTTCAACAATATATATAACTAACCATCCAAACCTATATTAGTGAGTTGTTTATTAACAACATCAATATTACAATAGTAATTACTTTTCTACATTTTCATAATTACTAACACCTCAAATATAATGTAAACATTAATTTTCCTAACATTCCCCCCCTTAATGTTTACATGGTAGAAAAACATACACACTCCTTTGTAGTATGCTCACCCTTGTGGCATGTCCAACTATGTGACTCATGACCTTGACCCAAAAGAAAGGCTCTCTTTCCATGGTTTTAAACAGGCTTACCACAAACTTTGACGTGACAGGAACTCATCACTATCACAATAGTAATTACCTTTCTACATTTTCATAATTACTAACACCTCAAATATAATGTAAACATTAATTTTCCTAACATCCCCCCCCCCTTAATGTTTACATGGTAGAAAAACATACACATACTCCTTTGCAGTATGCTCACCCTTGTGGCATGTCCAACTATGTGACTCATGACCTTGACCCAAAAGAAAGGCTCTCTCCTTCCATGGTTTTAAGCAAGTTTACCACAAACCTTGACGTGACAGGAATTCATCAACTATTCACCTCTTATGGTTTTCTGGATCCTCCCACGAACCCTCTCAAGATCCATGAACTGCATTACACTGGTTCTTTTGTTCGCCACTATGCTTGTACATCAGGGAGGTTATATGGAAATCAACATACATATTACAAATCTGAAAAAACACATACTAGAAAAGGTTTCACGTTACATTCCATAAGAACACAATGTTCTTAATTGTAGTCACTATTATCAATCGCTACCACTTGATCTCGAACAACATAGACAACCGCCACTGCCATTGGAAGCTACCATTGACTTTAGCCATTTTGGCACGAAATGGGAAATGGAACATTGGTTATTATTCCCCCCCACAATGTGAAATTTCCATTTATTCACACAACAAGGAACATTAAAAAGCAAATCATATCAAGTTGCATACTACTATCCGAATCTTGCTATCTAGATCTTCCTACACATGATCAACATTGCCAATGAACGTATTCACTGATCGTGTAATGTCCCCATTTTTGTGAGCATCAGTTCTCAGCAGGATTAGCATATCAGTTGACCCTCATAGGCTAATGAGCATGGTAAGGGGATCCTTTGTGGCAGATATCTAGTTAGTTGATGGTTTCCATTTCCTAGATTCAGTTGAATTGGAAAAATAAGGAGTTTTATTAAAATATAATGTTTAATTATTATTACAGGTAACTTTAATAATTATTATTATTTTAATCTTATGTTATAATATTATATTTGCACTTTATATTTTATCATCACATTTTAATATTTGTAAAGTGAAAATATTATTTTATTAAAAAAGAAGCTTCTAGATGTACCTGGAGAAAAGTATAAAGAGAGGGTTAGACAAGCTTCTAATCATCTAGGAATTGACATTTGATTTTGAAGAACTTGTTTGGTGAAGGAGTCAGCTAGGATTTCTGCCATTTCCAGCCATTGGGAACAAAAACTCTCATTGGTTATGCAATTTTGAGATTGTGAAATATCAACTGAATTATTGCTTCATTGTGGGCTTCACTCAAAAGTTCAATTTGTGCTTACATTGCAAATTTTGTGGCCTTTGGCCAAATTTGGAGATTAAAATTTCATACCAGCTTGTTGAAGCATTTTGGAGAATAACCTACAACTGCAAATATGTGAAGAATTGATTGGAGATATATTGGAGATCATTTGCAGATTGGAGGCAACATTGATTGGCATATTTGGAGGTGATTATTGTATGAAGAACATTCTGATTTTTCATCTCAGCAAGGGTCAACCAGCCATGGTGAGAAGTACATATTTGCTCATTGCTCATCATTGAGACTTCAGATTTTTGTGGGCATTGGAGAAATCAATTCCTTTCGTGTTGGCAATCATTTCTATAGCAATTTGGAGGGAAATTGTTGCAACATTTATTTATATAAAATATTGTCAGGAAAGAACAGAGGCGGCCAACATAGAGGAGGGCGATTTCATGCAAGAAGGGCACATAAAATTCCATAAAAATCAGTTTTGGACTTCTCCAAATTCGCTATTCACTTCTAGCTATTGTAATCAGGTTCCACCTCTTGTTTTCATTAATATATACATCTTATAAGTCTGAAGACAAGTCTGAAATTAGGTGGCAGCCATTAAAGGGATTGTAGGAACTTTATCAATACATCAAGTTAGTAGTTCAAATCTGAATTGTAATCAGTTAATGATCTGTTCTATTGAGAAATATAAGTCTGAAGTAAATTTGAAGGTTGCATGCCAATTGTTCGAAGAAATGTCTCTTTCATTTGTAGGCTTGATTGTGTATTGGAAAGTGCTATAAATTGGTGTCTGTCATTACTACTTTCATTATCAATCAATATTGCATTGTTGAAAAGCATTCAAAGCATCTTGTTCCCAAATCAAACCAAAACAACAAATCAGAAATTCATATCAGCAAGCTACCACTTCGCATACAAAGTGTTTTGACAATATTCCTTGAGTTCGAATTCAGCAAGTTAAGGCCATATTCTTCAAGGAATATTACAGTGGTATCAAAGCGGTTTCTTGCCAGCCTGTTGGGTAATGATTGCATTCAATTGGTGTGAAAATCATTTGTGCACAAGTCAGCTTGGATTTGGTTTTCAGCTGGACAGCGAAAATGGTCATCATAGCAACATTGTTTAGTGATAAACAGGCATGGAATGAAATTGAACAATCACAATACAAGCTTAAACGTGAGTTGTTGTGTTTAGAGCATACGCTTTCAAGGTTTGGAGTGCCTAAAGGATCAATTTTGCGTCCTACCAGCAAAGGTCCAACTCCACAAGACAAAGAAGAGGTAGTGATTAGCATGTGTGAGGAGTATAGCACTCTTCCCCAACATGTTAAGAAGAACTGTTCCTTCAAGAATTTCATGGACTTGCATGTCATGTCCCCTAAAATTGTAGCATCTCTTATGAAACATTAAAATACAAATAGCGAAATCAAATAAACATCGAAATATAAATTTAAGTAATTGCCATTTAGATATTATTATAATTATCGTATAATATTAACAACTTAACCATTACTATCTTAATCATGATCATCATAGATAAATAATTGTAAATGATGAATCTAATTATAATAATAATTGAAATTATAATATCATAACCTATATCCTAAACTAACAAATATTATTTCCTAAGAAATCATAGAAGAAATAATAAATAAACAAATATAAATAAAACAATTACAAAATATAATATACAAAATAAGAGTAAGACAAAAGGAGAAAAGCAAGCGATTCCTTAAAGAAAATAATTAAAGTTTGTTAAGGGCAGATAACAATTACTAAAAGGCAGCGATGATATTAATATAATTAAAGGCTAACTAAAGGTGCGATTCTATAAAGGCAGCATTTAAAAAATGATAAAATTCATTAAGGAAAGGCATCAATGGTTTTAAAGGGACACGTTTATTTGAATAGACTTACCCCTCATAAAAGACACATTCCTTGACAATGAAATGGTATAAATATAAAGAAAAGATGGAATCAAAATATGAAGTAATTTTTCAATGAATATTTTCAGAAGATAAAGAAGAGTGTAAGCAGAAAAATGAGAAGTAATTATGATTTGTATTGAAGATCATTATGCAATGAAATGAAAGAATTTATTGAAGACCATTATAATGAAAGAATTTATGCTAGTGAAATGGATTAATAATATTCAGATTTAAGAAGGAAGAAAATTGGTGATTGATTCAAATTTGTGAGGAATATGAAAGAACTTATATTTTGATTAGATTTGTGTGAAAGAGATATTGTGCAAAATAGTCATCAGATTCAGAAAAAGAATATATTCCAGACCAAAGGCATCAATGAAGGAAGTCTTAATAATATAACATAATCAGATTTTAAAGTAGATCCATTCACAGCCAACAAGGACAGAAAGAGTATATGCAGAAACAGGTAAGTAATATATTGAAAGGTTACATGTTTGTGCAACCATCGGGTAAGGGTTGATGACTATTTTACTTCGATATAGATAAAATTGATAATGTATAATATGACATAAGTATTATACAAGCATATATGAATAATGATATAGGCATAATGTTCAAATAGAATAGTTATATACATATTTATATAGAAATGAAGATATATATATATATATATATATATATATATATATATATATAATTGTGCAAATAATCGTGCTTGCAATATTAGGGAGCCTTAAAAGTCACAATGACTATGCATTCACTATGGTGATGAATAGTATAATAGAATTCCATCAATGATTTCTTGAAGAATGTTTAGTACTATCCCTAATGCACTTATGAAGTATATTATTATTCGTAGTGAGTGACATGGAGGAAATGAATAATCCTTTGGCAAGAATGAAATATTTATATCATCTTTAACCTTATTAGATTTTATTACGGAAATTTATTGATCTCTAATGTGTCCAATGTCTCTTTGAGATACTCCTTGAATGCAAGATTCAGGTTTAAGTGATTCCTCTAGAAAAGGGGTCATTACAAAAGAAAAACAAAAATCATCGTACGTGGTAGAAGGAGACTCGTAGTGAGTAAACTCACAGGGAACACGTCTTAGAGCGACAATCTGAGGTAAGTGTCATCAGCCGTCTGGATAACATTGAAGGTTATGTATTCTGGAAATTCGAATTGCTACATACAGTAAAGGATTTACAGTATGATGACTAACCTAAATCTTATTAGATTAAATACCAGTTGGATTCATAAATATTTCATTCGGTGATAACTTGTGAATACAATTTAATATATCTAATGATGAATGAATGCGTAGAGCGATTTAACAATATGACTATTTGATAGATGTATATGTCAATATAATGAACTTCATATATATATAGCATAAGTAATTGGCAAATACCACATACAGCAATAATGGATACTATTTATCAATAACCCAAAATGTTGCGTACCGCAATTGTTGAGTTTCATTAAGCTTCTATGACTTTAGCTTGAAGGATAGACTTTGGGCCAAAGTTCCCTTTCGCTGGCACTCAATAAGGATAGGGAGTTTGTGGAGGGAAAGGCTGGTAAATCACTCCATTGATGGGACGGTCCCAAGACGGGTGGAACACCTTGAGGGAGTCCACTTTGAGATCGTTCACGCACCCTTTGCACAGTAAATCTATCGTCCAATGAGGTTAGAAAAGAGGAAACAAGGCGAAGATCTATTCCAATCAAGAGTAATAAGTCATATCAGTTTATGATGTGTTTATGCACTAGATGATAATGCATCTGCCTTATCCTTAAAATGCTCAATCAGGAATTGTCTAATTTGAATTGGATTAAGGAACTATGTGTACTTTTCGGTACTGCATAATGTGTGCAGGCCCTCAAGGCAAATTGCATGTGCAAATTAGGTGTTGGTAAATAAATTTCTTGACCTTAACTTGTGCATTTTATGTCTCTAATAAGGGGACATTACATTGCTAATTAACATGTAAGCTGGAAAAGAATTGATTACTAGGATTTGAAAGAATATTGCGACTTCATTCCTTATTGAAAACTACAATTCCATTGGACATGTCGCATTCTATCGGCTCATAAATTGGGAAATTCAAATGTTATTGATAGATCTCTGCGGGTATACAATATTTAGAACTCTCTTTGTTCAGTGGACATTCGATTTTAAATAAGTCGTGGGATATAGATTTGTAGGATAAGTATGATATATACCGTATGTTATTCAGGCCTCTATGTGAACGATACCTAGATTGGTAGCTTCGCTAACCATGCGCGTTCCTTCCCGAGCAGCCGATAGGAGTAAGTCTTACTTCTTTTGGTTATAGTCTTGCATACATACACATATACAAACATACGTATGTATGTTGTATGCATGTATCGATATTGCTTCATCCATTAGATAACTCTGTGTTAGCACTAAAGTGAAGCCTTGCTTGTTGTGTGCGCCTTGCAGCATGCGTTGCCTTCGATATTGTATATATATATATATATGTGTGTGTGTGTGTGTGTGTGTGTGTGTGTGTGCGTGCATATATACTAAGTCACCATATTCGGCCGAATATCATCTTGAAATTCGAAATTCGTCGAATTTCAAAGAAAAAATTGAAATTCGTTCATATTCGAATAAATTCGTACGGTAAAAAAAATTTGCGTTAAAATATCTCAAAATATTAGCAAAAATTCTTGAAATTCGTCGAGGGCACTGAGATTTTATTAAATATTACTTAAAAACGTTTTTTTAAGGTTTTTTTTCCGCATTGTTTGCAGGAAGTGTCTTCTTTCTCTGTTTATCCCGCGTGGGCATTTGCAAGGCTCGGCAAAGCATTTACGAGTGTTGACGTGAGGCACTAAGCGGACGCATTCACTCATCCATCAGCAGTCGACCATGAGCGGGTCATCCAGATTCAACCGGCTGGAGCTGGAGCAAGTCTCAGGGACCAGGGACCGGTGGGTTTGAGGGATTCGACACTGGCGGCTACTTCAGGCCTTCGATTTCTTCTTTTTAATCTGTTCTTAATATCATTTCCTTTGTTATGTTTTTATATTTTTTTAATATTATTTATTTATGTTATGTTTTCATATTTTTTAATATTATTTTATATGGACTATTATTTTTATTTATGTTGATTTGTTATATAATTTTGTTTTTTTATTCATACTGTTGAAATTTTAAGTTTTAAAATAAATAAATTAAACTTTTATTATAATATATTTATTATTTAATATATAATTTTATTTATTTATTATTTATATATTAATAATATTTAAAATTTAAAGTATATTTTTAAACATATTTATTATTTATTTTGTTTTGTGTTTAGTTTTATTAATATATTTAAACATATTAGTATATTAATATATTTCTTTTATTTATTTTAAGTTTATTATTTATATTTTTAAAAAATCAAAATTATATAAGGCGAATTTCATTCGAATTTTTAACTTTTCGAATTTTCTTCTTGTCGAATTTCATCCGAATTTCATTTTCAATTAATTAACCTGTGATTTAGCATATATATATATATATATATATATATATATATATATATATATATATATATATATATATATATATGTATGTATGTATGTATGTATGTATATATAGATATATATACACAATTATGAGTGTAAGTTTTTATATGATAATCTGATTTTTGTTGTTAAACAGTAGTCTATGAACATAGATACATTTATTTTTATAGATATATACATGTGTGTGCATATATATACATATACATACATACATACATACATACATACATACATACATACATATATATATATATATATATATATATATATTTTGTTGGAGTAAAAGATAGTTTTAGTTTTTCTTTTATAATTTAAGTTTGGTAAAAATTGCATATAGGAAATAAGCATATGAAGAATCTTGATTTATTTAAATATTGATTTAGTCAACATTGTTTTAGTCTATTGTATGTTTGAGCTGTTGAATGGACCCTTGTGTTGATCTTGGTATTGGGTGTTTTTGCAATTTCGCTTAACTGGGAATAGTTGTGTTAAGCTGTATTGTGAGTCTTCTAGAGGCTTGGAAAAGTAAGTGATTGGATGAATTGTTCTGATAAACCCTTGTGTTGTTTGATATCTTATTTGCTATGAGTTGTTTTGGGTCTTTAGCCATACACTCGTTAATTGTGTTACAGATGTGTTTGAGAGCGAGATGGTCCATGCCTTGCTCGGGATACGTACTTTTGTGGTTTTCATTGATTGTGCATGATGGCTTAACCCTATTGATTTTATTGGGTCTTCTATCTGTTAGTAGGGGGAGTGGCTCTCAATGGAGGTCGGCGCACAAAGTTGCGCCAAGGTAACCCATGTGGGAGTTTCTTAACTCAATGATAACTTAAAATGAATTAGGGGGTTGGATAGTTCAAACAAACATTAATCAAGATAAGTGAATGCCTTGCCCATCCCTGTAGTGCTCATATAGGCTAAGGCTGAATCGAGAAGGCCTAGTTGGTAAGACCAACTTCCTTGTCTTCATGAAAGGAAGACTGGTTTCACATTTGTCACCCTATGGGGCCGACACCTAGTGAGAGGTTGTCAGGGTAACCATAGATGGGGGCCAGCAACTAGTGAGAGGTTGTCAGGGTAACCCATGTCAAGACTATGCGATGACACTCTTTCCCTCTACAGGCTAGTATTCCTTTATTTGTTATCTCTCCTTGTTAGGTGTTCTCTGGAAGCAATGTATGATCTTTTGTGATGTGTTTGTTGTAATGTCAGTTGTTCTCTGTTTAGCCTTGTAATGTCAGTTGTGGTCGTCCTTTTGTTTTGGTGGTGGGACCTTTTGCTATCTCCTAGCACAAGGGGTGGACCTTAGTGTTCCACATGGTTGGCTGGAATGTGCCTTGTACTCCATTGGGTTCCCTCACTTTGTTCGTGTTCTTGGTGACTTCTTTTGGATATGAAGACTTCTGCACTAGCTCCAGTTCATGTGGATTATATTTCATGTACTTGTATTGTACCATAAAACTATTGTATCATGTATCATACTTCTTATGCACTCTCCTCACTTGTATATGAGGAGACACTATTGTTCAAGATGTAACGATGTAATGATGTAAATAAATTGTTGAACTCTCTTATGTAATGGACAATGTAATAGGTGTTATTGTGTTATTGTTAATTTAATGATATTTGATGTTGTTATATTGCTGGCATGAAATGGTTATTTCATATTAACTATTCAATTAAATGTGATGGATTAATGAACCCCATATTGTTGATGGAATTTATTTGATATAATGATTTACTAATTCTTATTACTTTCATTAATGTAAATCTAGTAGCGTAGTCACAGACCTTAGAGGACTAGGTTAAAATTTAAGCTTTTGTTTCAATTGCAATTCTTGTGTACATTACACTTTCAAAAAAAAAAAAATTCCCTTTCTTTTTTTGTTTGTTTGTTGTGTTATAGTGTGTTGTCCTCTAGGGTTTCATGGCGGGGAGTTACACATGGTATTAGAGCCAGGTTTAGATCTTTGGACTTGTGGGTTATGGGCCCAACACGCTTCCTCCCCGCCACAAAACCCTAGAGGACAACACGATACAACATATGAAAATGGAACAAATTTGTTTTTGAAGTGCAACATATTAAAGACAAAATCATTAATTCTAACCTAAGTCCTCTAAGGTCTGTGACTATGCTACTAGATCCCATCAACTAAACTAGCAAGGACAGTAAATCATTACATTTTACAAATTCCATTTAACAATATGAATTTCTTTTATTCATCACATTTAAATGATCAACATATATGAATTAACCATAACAAGACATCATTATAACAACATCAAAGATCATTTACTTAACAATCATATAATTAACATCATTTACATTTTCATTACGAGAGAGAGTGTTTACAACTGATTACAACTTTGCATCAATACATCAATATTTTCCCCGTGATCAATTTGGAGATCATACATCAAAGTTAAATTACATGATACAACTGATTTCAATTTAGCACAAGTACATGAGGATATTTCACTCGAACTAGAACAGCCATAGAGGTGCACAACACCAAGAGCAGCTGAACAACCGCAAGGGAAACCCAATGGAGTACAAGGCACATTACACCCAACCATGTGGAACCCTAAGGTCCACCCCCCGTGCTAGGAGATAATACCTGGTCCCACAAGAACAACAACAAGGTGACCACAAACTGACATAACAGGACTAACAAAGGACAACACACACCGAAGCAACTTAACATCACATAAGGTCAAACACTGCTTCCAGAGGGCATCACACACCAAGGGAGAGAACAAGCACGAGAATACTAGTCTGCAGAGGGAAGAGTGTCATCGCAAGGTCCTGACATGGGTTACCCTGGCAGTCTAACACTAGCTGTCGGCCCCCATCTATAGTTACCCTGGCAGTCTCTCACGAGCCACCGACCCCATAGGGTGACACATGCGGAACCAATCTTCCTTTCATGAGGACAAACAAGTTGATCTTGCCAACCAAGGCTTCTCAACCCATCCTTAGCCTAAACAAGCACTACAGGCATGGGTGAGGCATCCACTTATCTTGATTAATATGAGAACTACCCAACCCCCTAATTCATTTTAAGTTTTCACTAAGTTAAGAAACTCCAACATTGGTTACCCTACTAGCAGCTAGGAGACCCAATAAAGGAAACAATGTAAACATCATGCACATGAACGAATACCACAAAATATTGAACCCGAGCAAAGCATAAACCATCTCGCTCTTAAACACTACTGCAATACAAATAAAGTGTGCATGTCAAGGACCCATATCAACACATTGTAAGAGCCACCTCTACCAAGTTCAAGGGTCAACTTACACATTTAACCAATAACACAATTTCCAAGCCTCTGGAAGGCTTCTAATATTCACTTCACAAGGTGACTTAAACATTTATACAATCACCCAAAAAGTACTCCCAAATCCATAACCATTCACTCACTTAACACACTACTCAAATCCTTTATAAAAACATGGTATACATAATGAATTTCACAATGCAACCATTTCAAGTACCAAATATTCATCTGAACAAAAGATAAACTAATCTTCCATCTACTTCAATTACAATTACATTAAATTTTCCATATCTATGTCTTCCTATATTTTACGTTCTTTTTTCATCATGATAAATTAAAATAGATAAGACAGCAATAATCTTCTATATCTAAATCTTTTTGTGATACATTCATTTAATTTTTTTATCATAATAAATCAATAGTAAAACAACATTATCGAATACAATATCTATGGTTACACATATAGAAGTGTGTGTATATAAAACAAGGCTCTATTTCAAGTTACAAAGTGCAGTTTTTAATTCATAGAGCTCTCTCTCTCTCTCTCTCTCTCTCTCTCTATATATATATATATATATTATATATACGAATGCCAATACAAAGACAAACCGAAGTACAGTAATGTTGTGACCTTTTCACACATTGCCCCATCGCTGATGGGGACCCCTAGTTGCCTGCTAGTTTTTAGGGTTCCGTCTCCTTGCAACGGTTACGAGAGATCACTTTGTTAAGAGTTTCAGGTCAGTTTGCCGAGGGTTACCCGAGCCAAGTTAGTAATTCATGCTTGAATCAGTGCGTGGACGTCATGGAAGTGCTCAGAAGGCCCAAGAGACGAAGATCGACTGTGAATTCGGCCAATTCTGAGACTTCCTATTTTTTAGGAAAAGTTGCTTTTTCGATTTTTCATTTTTGACATTTTTGGACCAAACGAGGTTCCCTTTTTAGGGTTGCTTTTTCTATTTTTAGAAAGTTTCTATTTTTTTGGAAAGTTTCTATTTTTAGAAAAGTCCCGAGTTCTGAAAACGCACTCAGAAGTTCAAAAAACTCAATATAACTCTCAGAAAATCAAAAAGAAAATTTTGAAAAATCTGGAAAAACAAGTAAAAAGCATGAAAATCAGATTGAAAACGTTCAAAAATTTGGAAAAACCAGTCAAAACCAGTTCAAAATCAACCAGATCTGAGGTTGAAATCATGAAAATCAACTCAAAAATGGTGAAGTTTGTGAGAAATCTGTTCAAATCTGGAGAATTCGCCATGGAAGAATGATGAAGGAAGGTGTAAGAAATGTCAGGAAGTTTATGGAATTCGCCCAGCAGCTAAGAAGGATATCCAAAGAAGTCTTGAAGTCCGCCCAGCACTTGGGAAGCATATCCCTGCATCTTGAGGCAACGTCCTTACATGCTCTGAAGTCCGCCATATGCCAAAGGGACGTCCAAAAGGGTCATGAAGTCCGCCCATGCACATCCTATAAGCCTTCAAAGTCCGCCATCTGCCAAGAGGGATATCCTAATACCATCTAAAGTCCGCCATCTTTGTCCTTGACCCCTTGAAAGTCCGCCATATGCTTAAGACTCGTCCAAAGTGCTTGTGAAGTCCGCCCTTGAAAGGTGGGACTTGGCTGAAGGCTATTGAAAGTCCGCCTAGGCATGTAAACTGAAGAAAAATCAAAATTTTGCTAAGTGTTGGCGCCCAGCTAAGGAGAATTTCGAAATTTGGTTAAGTATGGCAGCCTAAAAAGGTGGAAAATCCTTTCCAAAGGGATAAAATGATGGGAATAAGTGCTAAAGTGTTAAGGAAATCCGCCCTAGAAAAGAGGGACGTCCAAGAGGTTCATCCTAAAGACCCATAAAGTCTGCCATACACTTGGAAGGGGCTAGCAAGGTGCCAAAGACGTCCATGATGTTCGTCCAAGATGTCAAGGAAGTCCGCCTAAGATGATAAGATGATTTTTGGCTAAGTGTCAATGTCAAGTCCAAGAAAAGGTTTGAATATTTGCCTAAGTATAGAGGCTAAGGGATGAGAAATGAGGATTTTGTTTAGGTATCCGGACACTTTCGAGAGGTCAAATGCCAAGTTCGAAAGGACAAATGCTAGAGGAAGTTGGGATTTGGCTAAGAATAAAACGGAATGTGCCTAGCTCAAAGGTGGAAAAGAAACAAAATTTGCCTAAGTATGGAGAAAATGCGAACAAATTAACAACTTTGACTAAAGAAAATTGCACAAGGCAAGGAGAAAGGAAGGATCGTCCTTGGCCAGAAGGAGGAAGAATATGTCAGACATCAAGGAAATTCGCCCAACGAAGACATACAGACGAGGATTTTGCCTAGAAAAATTCGACTGAGCGAGGAAATATTTGACTTTGGCAGAGCAAAACAAGCTTAGAATCTCGCCCCGGCAAAGGAAAACAGGGATCTGGCAATAAAATTCTCGACGGAATGGCTTAAGATTTGGTTTGGCTAGACGAAATTAAGGACGAAATTGGAAAATAAACTCTCAGCCAAGAAAAAATGAAGGAAAATCGAAATAGCCATGGGTCCAAGACGAACGGGTTGGAATTAATTAAAATATTTTAAATATTTTAATAATTAATTTTCAACTGTTTGGAAATTTAAAATGCTTTGGACAAAATCAAAATTGCCAAACACCAATCGGGAGAAAATAAAACACGCCAGGCGGAGATGAGATCCGACAAGAAGAAAATTAAATTCACCATGAATTTAATTAAATTATTTAATGTTTTATTTAAAAAGTTGAAAAATCAAAGATAAACATTAAATAAAAAAATCGAATTTTTGAAGATCAGTGAGATTTGTCCGGATAAGTTCGAGACTGATGCTTGTCGGAAAATAAAAGAAAACTTGCCTGTTTGGATAAATGAAAACAAATCGAGATCGAGAAAGAATATGGCAGTTACTAAATCGAATTCAATCCTTCAGCATTATAATGAGTTTCAACAACTCATTTTTCACACATAGCTGAAGAGAAATTTAATCTTTCTCGAAATTGTCAGGCAATTAATTCATCCATAAGCAAAGTCGAACTTTCCCAGAGAGAGAAGCAGTGTTATGCTGAGGAATTTTTCGCGGGAAAAGAAAAGGATATTTATTCAAAGCTGAATTCTTCTGTGAAGAGGGGTGCACTTTTCAAAAAAATCAGATTTTTAAATCTGATTTGCATTTAACGGTCCTTCGCTGAGGTTTGGTGATTTGTCAATTAAATTTGCTATCTTTTAATGCCCTTTCATCTTGACGAAGTTCTGGCAAGATTTTCAATTTCATCCAAGTCACTTTCAGCTTGCTTTTTTGCAATATTTTAATTATTTGAACAGCTGAAAGTCAATTTTCGAATCCAAGGCACGAGGTTTAAATTATTTTAAAAGTCTTTATATTAATGTTAATTTTATGACTGCAGGTTGACGATCACGGCAGGCGAATTATCAAAGAAGCTGAAAATGAAGTTTGCGAGCAAGGGTGCCCAGAAAGAGACCAAAGTCATTTCAAAGTGGAAGAATGTCATGGACACTGACCTCGGACATGTAGATTTTGATGAATTCAAGAAAAGAGTGTATGGTCAGAAGGGACTCCCCACAGCAATAGCCAAGCGTATGGTCAGAAACGGAATATTTCAAGCAGCTGGATTCCCGCCGGCAATGGATTGTGCCGAGTTGATGGTGGAATGTGCTCTCCATTATGACGCCCAGAAGAGACAGATCATCGCCCCTGACGGAAGAGTCTTAGCACACTTGGGCGAAGTTGCAATCCAGGAAACCTTTGGCATCCCTGAGCATTCACGAACGGTCTATAAGACCAAAGAAGAAGCCAAAATGCTATATGACAGCAAGTCAGATTTGTGCGCCACAACAGTCAACAAGGTGTGGATGGACAAGCCAAAGCCATCAATCAAGAAGTTGCCCAAGAGACCTCGCCGCACGGACTTCAAGGAAGATTTTGGAGATATCGTGCTGATGCTGAATAGAATAGCTGGTAACCCTCAGGGCGCCTTCTTCGAGAGCTGGATGTACTATTTTATAGATGAGATCACCTCTGGAGTCAAAATGTTCAACTGGTCACGGATGATAAGTGACAACCTTCATGAGCAACTGATCAACCTCGAAGAGACCAAGTCTTTTCATATGAGTTCATATGTGATATACCTGTTGGCCAAATCCTACAAGTATCCAGGATTGATCTGCAAAGGCAAAATTGGCAATAGGGAGAGCGAGCTCAGGCCTTACGATTGTTATCCTCAACTCCAATTGAAGGAGAAGACTCACTTCAGGAGGGTGCATGACGCCTTCCTAATGCACATTACCAGAAAGCTTCAAGGAGGAGTGCACCAAAGGCTGAGCCATGAGGCGAAAAGTCTTATCAGCAAATATGGGTCTTGGTTCATCCAGTTCCCTAAATTCACATATGTCAAGATCCAGGGATTCACTGGAAATCCCTATAAATTGCCTATCTATCCGACCAATCGGATGATATTGCTCGAGGTTTTGAGACAATTAGAAGAATACCAAAATATCCAAAGGCCATCCAAGAAGGCGTCCGTCACATTCCCATTCTTCATTGGGAACATGTTAGAATATTGTCCATCAGCACAGGCAGCTGAAAGCGCAAGGTTGGAGATCCAATGGTACCCTTTCACAGCTTACAAGTCCAGGGTCAATTATGACCCACATCATAACATCCGGACAGTGGAAGGGAGGAAATACAAGCACAGGATGGAATTGGAGGATTTCTGGGCAAATGCTGCCGATGAGTACGAGGTCAGGCGGAAAATGTGGTCCAGGATGCCACTAGATTTCATGAGGACAATTGAGTTCTGCCGAGTGCCTGATCAGCTACAAGATGATGGAAACCACGTCCAGCCACGCTTTGAGGAAAGCCGACCTCTCCCTCCTGTGAAGTGGTCAGAACCAGAGCACGCAGACCTAGCCACCCTAATGAGACCTGTGACTAAGTATTCTCAGTGGTGGGTTGATTACCACGCCAAGAATTGAGACAGAGAGGAATCACGCTCACATATGATCTGTTGAGCGAATCAGAGTCATATTCTTCTAATGCTGGTGCGTCCCATCAAGACTTGGTCGGGATTGGAGATAAAAGAAAAGAAATAATGCCAAGTGCAGAGCCTGCTTCCAAGAGGCATAAAGGAGAACCTTCTCGGTCAGCAGCATCCAGGAATATTGACGAGTTGGTGGCTAATATAGACGATTCCTTGGCAGAAATGCTTGAACCTCCTGCAGTTCAAGAGGAAAATATTGAACCTATTCAACTAGATGATGAAGAGCCCTTATCACCTACGGGCACAGAAATTTTAGGTTCAGACAATGAAGTGGAAGTCCGGGATAATGACTTTGAGGAAGGAATGATTTCCGCTCTCAGGGGAGTCGTGGATGTTCCAAACGAGGATGAGGTTCAGGTCGAGGATGGGATTGAACAGTCGACCATTCCAGACTGGCTGTTGGAAAGAATGAAAGTCCAGGTACCTGCTGAGGCTCAACAAGAAGAAGAGGATGATACTGCCGATTTCTTGGCAAGATTAGAGCAAGTTGCAGCCAAGAAGCCTGCTAAGAAGTTCTCCACCATTCGGAGGAACGAGGCAGGCGACCGTTCCGTGCACATTGCAGTGCCTACAGTGGACAAGCCACAGGACAAGATCTCTCCACAGGAGTATGCTATAACAACTGTTGACCTTGGCCCGACCTCGAAAGGTCAAGAAGTAGAGGAGTTAGACAATTCCGTCTCGACCATCAAAGCGAGACTGGAGAAAGAAGTGGCCAAGAAGAAGGAGTATAAGGAGGTCGAGCGTCTTAAGAAATATATTCAGCATTTGACCCAGCCACTTGATCAGGGTAATGCGACTGTTCCTCCTCTCCTCAATTCATCACAAGAGGTGACCAAGGACGTCGAGCATGGAATGGTGACGGCCAAGGAAGCTCAAGACTGGATGGCAAGTGAAGGCACGGAAGCGGCCTTGTTCATGGAGAAGTTGGCACTTGCCTATGGACGAACCTCTTCATTTCTTTCCAGATTGATGGATATGGCGGAGGCATGGGAAGGTATCCCGGATATGCAGGAAAGGCTTATTCCAAGCCTGAGAATCTTGAAGAGCACTCTGAGAGAGGAGTTGGTTGATAAAAGGGTGATTGCTGCAGGGGCAGCATATGATTTTCATCACTGGTTTTGGGCAGTGACCATATGAGAAGAAGTCTTGGAGAAGGCAAGAATAGATGGGCTTGGAATTGAAGAACAAGTTAGGAAAATCCAGGAGAAGATTTGCATGACAACTACAGAAGTGTTCGACCGTGAAGTCATCCGGGAGAACGACATGCAGTTGGAGAGATTGAAGCATAAAGTTCAAGAAACTTTCTTCTTGACTACTGGACCATTCTTGAGACAGGACTTTGCGAGAGTGGCAAGACTCTCATCCATTCGAAAGGATTTTGAGAAGCAGGAGGCAGATTGGGAAGGTACTTTTGCTAGATGTGCCGAGAAGTTGGACGGACTTGAATTCCGAATCAGCAAGTTGCCACCTGTCACAATGGACGAGGTCATTGGAGTGTCCAGATTCGCCAAGCATAACGCCACTCAGATGGATAAGAACGCCTCTCCTTGATAATAGCTGGAACTGCCACTTTTCTGATAGTTTTCTGATGGTTAACTCTTGTTATTTTGTGAAACCCTAATTAGGGTTTGGTTGTAATAATCTTGGCCGTTAATCTTGTTTTAATCTCGGCCCTTCATTTCATTTTTGAGGCTCTATATAAACTAGTGCTCTCTCATTTTCATTTGTGTGGAGATAGAATATGTATATTGTCGCATTGAGACTATTTTGAATGATAAAAGCTCTTGAGCATGATTTGCCTTGAATAACTTCTTATTATTGAATAGTAAGCGAGGTTACATATTATCTTCCGCCATAGATTAGAGTTAAAGTTAGATTCAGTAGTATTTGCTTTGAAAATTGTTAATTGAATGAGAGATTGATCGTATTGATTCAATGGTGAACTGTAGCTCATACTTTTTTCGAATGGATGATTTGCATTCGATTTGTAAAGTTAGCCTGAGCTCTTAATCGTGGAAGCTTAACTTCAGCCTCATTCGAGGTTTGAAAATTATTCTCACAAACCCCTTGAAGATTGCACCCATTTTGCGTATGTTGTCTTGCAGGAGGCGAAACAAAGTGTGGTCTATTTCTCTTCACCGAGTCCTTACTGTCTCTTGAGTTCTTAGGCTTAGACTAGATTCTCTGAACCCTATCCTTTTGCCATTTTTTGAGATCCACAACTGAAAGTCCTAATCGAGAGCCTTTAACGATAAATTTCCTAAGTCCTGAGCTTGCAAAGATTTTACGTAAGTCCCCTTGTTCATTACCAGCAAATCACAACGGCCATTGAGCTTATCCACACGTCGAGACCCGACTAAAGAAACCTTGGAATCGCCATATGATCTTCTCGCAATCTTAGCATACGCGGTGGTTTTTCAAGAGAGGATAAAGTGTCTTTGGACATTTTTATTCTGATGTTTGGTGTGTCATAAAACACGCATCAACAAGTAAACTGGGAGATATTCATGCAATATGATAGGCAATTAACATGAATAGCATCAAACTCGAAGGGAGCTAATTGCATTAAAATGTATACACTTTACTACAAATCCAATACATCAAATGTATTGCTTGATAAATGAAGAATTTCTACTAACTCTCCTACACAAGCTGCAATAAGCTTAAACGACCGATTGGCGATTTATAACACGCACCTATAAATATAGCTGATTGTAAATTAAAAAGGAAAGAAAGATTTGGGCAGATCTGCTTAAGACGGACACTATAGTTTAATTATAATGCCACCACTAGAATTTAAACTTGCATATACAACGAGCAACACATTAAAACACTGGGGAATAGTACGCATGAAACCACCGAAGTTGTGAAGTGCGCTTTAGGAATACTGACTGATATGGAATTGGAGTATATATATTACCACCGACTAAGTGACAATGACTAGTGTATATATATCACTACTGACGCCTATTCTCCTGAACACATACATTAAGGTTTCAAACTTGAGTTTAACTCTTATATCAATATTCCTATACAATGATTACAACACAAAAAGTATACTCATCGGCTGAAGCAAAAAAGGGAAACTCACAGTCAACAACTACCAAATCAAATACTTAGCAACTGGTCTCAAACACTAGGAATTTACAAAGGAAGCATGCACATCGAACTTCTACCAAGATAAGAACCCAGCGATTGCTACATGCATCGCTTCAAACTGAGGTTAAGGTATGTGTCACCAATTCCTATATGCATCAACTATTGATTTCTATTTGTATCAAAGTTCAGCACATTGGGAAGAGTACGCATATTTTGATACACAGTTTACACATATAATATCGACCTTCAAAAACAAATACATAAATTCTACCAGAGTATACAAGTAACGTCTGAGATTCAACTTAAATTGTTATCAGAAAGAAGGCGCCAAGATTGAGTAAGGGTTCGGTCAAGATTTAAACCCTACAGAAATTCTAGACGGGGCAAACGACTTAATCAGGTAAACAAGTCCTTCATAAACTTCACAACCTCCATCAATTGCAATGAAATTTACTCAACACGGCACCGAGTACACAAAGTTTCAACACTAAATATAACCATAAGGATGCGATAAATGGGTTGCTTGATAATAGAAAGAGGGCGTTGGAATGGGAGAGATGCACAACGATTGCAAGATTCAAGGGAATGTCTGACACAGATGAACAAAGGTTTGGAAACAAAGAATGAGGCGTATTCTACAACAGGACGCCACAAAAGAATAGCCTACAAGGAGTGTAAAGTTTCGGCTTAATACAAATTAGTTTTCTCGGAGAATACTTCAAATATGAATTTCAAGAAAATACCATTTGCATTGGGAGCACAATAATTCAAAAATACTTGAAATACAAAACTATACAAAAGGCTCAAAACAATATACTGGCACATTAGCAATACTTGAAAATGCAATTTCTGCCGGTTCTTAATCAAACTCACAAATACAAGCACTTTTGTTCAAAGCAATATACAAATTTCAAGCATTCATCCCAAAAGAAGAAGGCTACACGAAAGAAGAACATAGAATAATTCAATTAACTAAGCTGAAATTTGACGTCGGGTCTGATTTCCAAACGGCAGGTTCAATTTCTCTGCAATATCAAAACCCCCAATTCTAGAAGAAAGTTTTTTCCAGAACCAGAAAATTGATTCACGATCGAAAGAAAAAGATTAGTTTCCCAGAAAATAACAAAAGCCCCTTTCTTTTTGCAATATAACTAATTTATTAACCACTTCACCTTAACTATTGTTGCATGCACTCCTATCTTTAAATTCATTTATTTTAATCTCTCGACAAATGCTTACTACCACTCTTCAATATATATTAATAAAATATCTTTATTTAGTTACTCGCAATAAATCCACTTTTTAATATTTAATTTATTAATTTTAACTCTTAACTTTTAATTCTATCTTCACCTCACATTAAACAATATATTTATTTTTAAGTTTCATTATTAAATTGTAATTTTAATTTATTTAAATCAAATAAAAGCATTAATTAATATTTTATTTCATTAGAACTTTAATCATATAAAAGCGTTTATTTAATTATCAATTATGCCCCTTCTAAACTTCATTAATCTTTATTTTAATAAAATAATCAATCGAAGCACTAATCAATCAAATTACTCGAATGAACAAAATTCCAAGTAGTACCTGACCTCACAGAGACACAGAAGGCAATACCATGACAACAGAAACGAACCCAATCATAAACGAACAACACTACCAAGGTGACAACGAAGACTCGTCCTCGTCAAGGCTGATGGCTCAACATAGGGAACCAAATGCTATCTCCATTTCAACAATCTCCATTGGGCTTAAGGCACACTCAAACCTAGAAATTCAGGTGGAGTCGATGCCTGGTACTTGCAACCTGCAACAAACCAACATAGTCGAACATGTACATACTCATATAGTCAATCACACCGTGAAAGGAAAGTTGCAACATCACAGGACACTTGCAAGCAAGTGATGCGACACTATTTCCCTTCACCACAATACATCAACGCACAATAATCAATTGCTAATTAACACAATAAAAACAATCATCAAATAATTACATGATGCACATAGTAAAATCAATCCACATACTCAATTAAATCCCTATATTAGACACAGTATAAACCATAGCAGCATAAATCGTTTGGGGAATAAATCGGCAAACCAAAAGTTCAGGATTTTTTGAAAAAATCGGGAAAAAATCGGGAAAAAAACGGATATACAAAAAACTGCAAAAAATTGAAGAAAAGTAGTCAGAAAGTATTTTTTTTTTAAATTTAATGGCATTTCCATAGCATATAGACATTGAGAGCAAATAATATATAGAGTTCAATCCATGAATTATAGAAAATAGATTTTCGTTGGTTATACTCATATCGCTGATCAGTGATTACATTGCACAAAACATACTACAACTACATAAATATCAGATGGTGACAGTTGTCAAAATGTCTATTACAATATAGTTTGTGACTTTGTACAAAGTAAACCTATAAACTAAGTACAAAGTTCCAAAAAATTCAATTGTAGCAAATGACGTGCTATAGGGCAGAAGCTCCTACTCTCGATGTTGAAGCTGCTAGGTGACCGGTTGCCCGCTGAGCTTCTTCAAGTAGATCATCAGGCACGCTGGCCTCCGCCATGATATCTACATCTTCAGGCTCAAGACAATATTCAAATTCATCCTCAAGATCATCATCATCAGATGCAGCAATCCACTCAGACTCAGGATCAATCTCATCGAGATCAATTGGGGCATCTTCCTCAATAGTACCTGTTTTTGCCCATGTAGAAATTAGTCTTTTCTCTACAAGTGAAAAACACAATGACAACAATTGAAATTGATTGCAAGCATATTAAAAGTCTCACCTTGAGCTTTCTTTAGCTTCAGGCGGAGGTTGTGGTGAACAAACACCAAGTCATTCATCCGTTTTTGTGTTAAGCGGTTGCGTTTTTTGGAATGTATGTGTTCAAAAACACTCCAATTACGCTCACAAGCGGATGAGCTGCATGGCTGGGTCAAAATGCGTATTGCCATCCACCTTAGATTTTTGCATTCGTGGCCAAAAAAATCCCACCATTGAGCTGAAAGTTCAAAGAACATTATATGGAGATGAGTGTCATGTAAGAATATCTTAAAATCTAAGATACATTTAATGATCATGTGACATGAAAAATCAAAAGATTATCAAAATTTTATAGAGTCTACCTGGTTGGAAGGTCTTTCGGCCTTCCACGGCAACCCTAGAAGAGAGAAAACCCCTTCCTTTCCTGTACAATTGCAACTCTGACATAGCTTCATGCAATCGTTCTTGGTCTGGAAACATTTTGTCCATGCACTTTAACAATCCTTGTGTGATCTCAGCATCAATTTGTCTGAATGAAGAGTTGTAGAACAATGATGGATTGAGAAAGTATCCTGCAGCATGGAGAGGGGAGTGCATCTATCCATCCCATCTCCTATCTATTATGTCCCACAATGGCATATACCTATCCCTGTCATTTTCTAGCCTACCCCTCATCACCTCCTTGGCCCTATCCATGGCCTCATACAAGTATCCCATGGGGGATTTATCCCCGTCCACTAGCCTCAAGACTTTTACTAGAGGCTCCGAAAATGATACAACTTGTTCAGCCACATTCCAAAAACTAGTAGAATACATGTAATCTGCAATTGCCATGCCATCTGTTTGATTACCAAAGCCAGACTCCATCCACTCTCTTGAAACAAACATTCGTTTCAAATTCATTTTTTGTTGACAAAGAGTCTGTAGTGCAAGAAAATGTGTTGCGAATCTTGTCACCCCTGGACGAACTAGGTCCTTGCCCTCTGTGAAAGACCGCATCATACTCAAAACCCTTGTGTGATTATAAATATATTTGGTAACAGAGCGAGCCTTGTGCAGTATCTCCTTAACCCATTCAATTTTCCCAATGTCCTCTAGGGTTAGATCAATGCAATGTGCTGCACATGGGGTAAAAAACATGGAGGGGTATTTTTCTATCAAAAGTCTCCCAGCAGCAACACAAGCAGCAGCATTGTCTGTAATAAATTAAACCACATTTTTTGGCCCCACTTCCATGACTATCGAGTCATACATATCAAACAATGCAGCTGCAGATTTCATTGTATTTGATGCATCTACAGATCTCAAAAAAACAGTGCCAAGATCAGAAGAGACAAGGAAGTTGATGAGGGTTCGGTTCCTTCTATCTGTCCATCCGTCTAACATAATGGTGCACCCACTATTAGTCCACTCTGATCGATGCTCTTTAAGAACATCTTTGACATCACTTACTGCCTCATTGAGCATACTAGTCCTCAATGTCTGATAAGATGGGGCTCGAAACCTAGGACCTACAGCTGCAAGAGCATCAACCATAGCTTGCCAATATGGAGATCTGGTAGCATGGAATGGCAAGCTCGAGGAGTACCAAAAATTTGCAACGGCCTTCTTCGCTTGAGATCTGTGGAATGGCAAGCTCGAGGAGTACCAAAAATTTGCCCTTCTTCGCTTGATCGTGGACATTCTTCCTCCATCCTGTACTCTCCAAAGTAGTCTGTGATCCTGGTGTAGTACGAGGTTGGAAGAAAGCATCAATGTTTCCTCCACCTGTGTTTGGGCCATGTGCTGTAGAAGGTGTTGATCCGGATTCCCTACAACTCCCATGCCCACCAGCCTCCTCATCCAAGTTATTCCTCTTTACACTTGCAGAATTAGAACCTGTTTCAACTCCAGTTCTTGCTTTTTTGGCCTTATTCTCAGCGATACCATAAAGAGCTTGTTTTGCCTGATATGTGACATCTGCAGGGCAATCTGCGCAAACAGTGGTGTTATTACCTGGTTCTTTTGACAAATGCCATTTGAACCGATAAATTCCACCACCGACTTCATCCCGGCACCAATTGCATTTAACCTTTGCACTACCATCAATTGGTGTGCAATGTGTCCATGCAAAGTCTTTCGGACGCGGCATTGTGATCACTAATCAAGAATGAAATCTGCAAAAGCATTTTATTTCACTCGTAAGATAAAATTGAAATTTGATAAAATTTAAAATAACCAACTAATTTCTTATAAACTATTGATTATATTTAGTTTTACTATTTAGCAATTTACTGTATTTTTTAATACACTAAATATTTTTAAAATGATATAATAGTAAGAATTAATTAAAATTAATTAATGATATTTTTAAAATAATTAACTAGAAAATAACAATATAGTAATTTGAAAATACAGAAAATATTTTTAAAATAATATATCATGATTATTATAAAATATAACAATCATGATTATTATAAAATAATAATTGTATTTTAAAATTATATTTTATACAGTAATTTTAAAATAAAAATAAAGCAATATTATTTAAAATTTTAAATACTAAATAATAATAAAAAATTAAAATAAATAAATAAACTTATTTAAAAATAATACAGTATTTTTTAGTATTTTACTATATAATATTATTAGTATTTTTTTTTAATTTTCAAATTCAATATTATACTAAATAAAATTATACTGTATATAAAAAATTATACTAAATAAAAAAAATACAGTATTTTTTACTAAATAATACTTATTTCAAAATAATAATATAGTATTTTTTATTTATTATAATACTGATTTTGAAAAAAGTAAAACAATACTAAATTAAATTATTTATAATTTTATTTAAAGTTCTAAATATTTAGGGAAAAAATTCGTAAAAATGCGTAAAAATGCATACAAAATACTTAGTATTTAGGGAAAAAATTCGAAAAAAATTCAAGCCTACCTCCCGTGCGTGTCAACTTTGAAGAAGAAATGCCGATGCAGGAAGAAATGGCGTCGATTCTTGTCTGATGATGTATGCCTCTGAGATTCAATGGAAGAAACGAAGAAACGTTGAAGTCCGCCTCAGAGTCTATGACCTCTTTGATGATGGGGTTTTTTTTCCTCGCGAATTTAATGTTAGGTCGGCGAGAATTTTAATCGCGTTTTTTTCCAGATTAAAACGTGATTAAAACCTTGCAATAGTCGTTGACAATAGTCAACGATTTTTTCAAAAAATCAGGGAAAAAATCGTCCAGCCTACAGATTTATTAAAAATCACGATTAATCGGGTTTTTTTGCAGATTTATGCTTCTATGGTATAAACATCAGTGATAAAATAGTATCAACTATCGTCACAACAGTAAATCCAACCACAAGCAAATACCATACTGTCCCAAACCGATACAAACAACAGTCAGTCAACTGAGAACAAACTGAGGATCACTACATCCTCCCCCCCCCAAGAACTAGGCTTACTCCTAGAAGCCTACAAACAAGTATGGGTCACATGGGCCCTTATTACAAGGAGGTTCATTTTTACCTTAACTAGTTTCCTCATCCTCAGAGAGAGGACACTCCTCCGAGTCTGTCATGTCCCCGAATTGGAGGTATGGTGATTTAATTAAATTATTTAATTAAGTTGTCCAAATTATTGATAATTTATGAGGATAGCTTAATTGATGATTTAATTAAATCAAAAGATGTTATTAAATTAATTATTTATTAAGTTATTCCCATAAAATAAAATATCAAAAGGGATGACTTATTATTTAATTAATTTAATAATAAAAAGTGACTTAATAATAAAATAATAAAATAATAAAGTCACTTAAGGAATAATCAAAAATCTTCTAGAAGTCTCTTGGTGATGAGGTTGAAAAAGTATAAAAAGAGGCTTGGGCTATGCATTTGGACATCTTGAGTTGAATACACTTTTCTACTACACTGCTGAAGCTGAATGCTTAGCTTATTGTTTTCCAGTCTTTGTTTGTGAAAGACCAAACCTAGCTGGTTAAGTGCCAATTTCGGTTGTGCAACTCCAACCCTAGTTGGATAGTGGAGGAAGATACTTCAGTCTTTCTCATTGTGCTAATTGCAATGATTTTTGGAAGAGTTTGGGAAGTTATTTTAAGTCTGCAATTTTGTTTCAGTCTGCAGATCAGCCATGAGAGAAATTACATTTTCATTCGTTGCTCTTCAATAAGGAGATATAATTTTGTGGGCACTTGAGGGATTGCTTCCTTTGGTGTTGGCAATCATTTTCATAACAAATTCGAAGAGCTTAGAGGCTGCATTTATTTATCTAAAGTATTGCCAGGCAAGAACAAGGGCGGCTGGGTGAAAGCATCGATTGGGCCTAAGAGGAGTTCAATTTGCTTGGAATTTGATTGCTACTTCATCTTTCATCCAAGGCACTTCTTGAGGCCAGGTTCTTCACATTTCTATCATCTTCTAGCATTGCATTTAGCATAGTTATATTTGCAGCTATAGGTGTGCATTATACCAGCATTATCATATTTTGTAATCAGTGTAAATGCCAAGAGTCTTGGCCATATTTCATGAGCATTGTATTAGAAACTTCATTGCAATTAAGGAGATACAAATTGCTGGTGTCATTTGAGCAATTCAATATCATTTGTATTTAGTTTGTTAGTTTGCATACCAACTGTTTGTTAAAATACCAATTGGCTGTAGGTGATCATTTCTCATGTTTAGATCATATATATGCATTGAATATTGTCAAAATAAGTTGCACGTTCATGCTAGGGCATTGTTTAGTCAATTTAGAGTCATTTGCAAACATTCTTATTGATGTTAAGTGGAGATAAGAACCATAAAAACAATCTGAAATTTTATATCAGTCATATGACCCTTGTATGCAAAGTGTTTGATGAAATTCCTTGAGCCTTCAATCAGCATTTTGAGGTCAGATTTGAGCAAGGTCTTTACAGAGTCCTCGTCAGAATTTTTATCAGTTTTCAAAGAAGAGGAGGATTGAGCTTGCAAGATCTCCTTTTCCTCCCTAGATAATAAGGGTGTGTTTCACCCACACCCTAGAGGCCAATCCCTGATTGCGGAAGGCTTCTTATTCTTGGGAGTTTGCTTCATTTCCTTAATTTTCTTCTTTCTCCGACTTAAGACGAGTGAGAACTTGGCCTAAAATCTCATCATAAGGATCCCTCACCTGATTATTCTAGGAGCCCCTTTGTCCCTCCCAATCACTCTCGAGGGAACTCAGAGGAAGGTGTCCTAGCGGTCGACCCCACGGCCACTACCATGACCACTACCACATCCCCGACCTCGACCTCGACCCATAGGCATCTTCCTATACATCAACATCAAAAGACAAGTCACAGATATTAGGCGAGAATGACAGAAGGGAGAAAACAAAAGTTTAAGAATCTAAGCACCACATTGATGATTTTAAATGCATTCTCCATTTACACACTCAAATTCACATCACCGTTATTCACATCGCAAGGCCATGCAAGAGTCCATAATGCATCCCTGATAGAAAGAATATCGATGCATTGCGCACTACACCGAGGGTCCTATCCTTTCCACCAGTTTCCTACACCATTGAACAAACACCATCTAAGGATAAATATCGGATTGCTAAGCGAGGATGACCAAAAGGAAAAAAAATTACCTCAAAAGTACAAGCAACTAGGTCAACGAGGGAATACGTAAACTTCGGAATCTATGCAACTAAAACAACATAATGGACTCTTGTATATACGCATAAATGTATATGTATACATGTATTTTGTTGGAATAAAAGATTGTTTCAGTATTTCTTTTATAATTTAGGTTTGGTAAAGATTGCAAATAGGAAATAAGCGTATGAGGAATATTGATTTATTTATATTAAACAAGGGAATGATTTAATAAGGAAATGAATTGCATTATCGTTGTCGATGGAGTCTTTTTTTATAAATGCTAAATGAATAGATTGCAGATTCATTTCTTGTAATTGATTTTAGTGGTAAATGGTTAAGTAAGCAAATAGTAGTTGAATAATGATTTATTTAAATATTGATTTAGTCAACACTGTTTTAATATATTGTATGTTTGAGTTGTTGAATGCACCCTTGTGTTGATCTTGGTATTGGGTGTTTTTGCAATTCCGCTTAAGTGTATTGATGGACCCTTGTGTTGATTGATATCTTCTTTGCTATGAGTTATTTTGGGTCTTTAGCCATGCACTCGTTAATTGTGTTACAGATGTGTTTGAGAGCGAGATGGTCTGTGCCTTGCTCGGGATACATACTTTTGTGGTTTTCATTGCTTGTGCATGATGGCATAACCCTATTGATTTTATTGGGTCTCCTATCTGCTAGTAGGGGGAGTGGCTCTCAATGGGGGCCAGAGCACAAAGTGGCGTCAGGGTAACCCATGTGGGAGTTTCATAACTAAGTGATAACTTAAAATGAATTAGGGGGTTGGGTAGTTTAAACAAACATTAACCAAGATAAGTGAATGTCTCGCTCATGCTTGTAGTGCTCATATAGACTAAGGATGGGTCGAGAATGCTTGGTTGGCAAGACCAACTTCCTTGTCCTCACGAAAGGAAGACTAATTCTGCATGTGTCACCCTATGGGGTCGGCACCTAGTGAGAGACTATTAGGGTAAACATAGATGGGGGCCAACGCCTAGTGAGAGGTTGTCAGGGTAACCCATGTCAGGACCATGCGATGACACTCTTCCCGTTACAGGCTAGTATTCCTTTATTTGTTATCTCTCCTTGTTAGGCGATGTCCTCTGGAAGCAATGTATGATCTTTTGTGATGTGTTTGTTGTAATGTCAATTGCTCTCTATTTAGCCTTGTTATGTCAATTGTGGTTGTCCTTTTGTTGTGGTGGTGGGACCTTTTGCTATCTCCTAGCACGGGGGGTGGACCTTAGGTTTCCACATGGTTGGCTGGAATGTGCCTTGTACTCCATTGGGTTCCCTCACTTTGTTCGCATTTGTGGTGACTTCTTCTAGATATGAAGACTTCTGCACTAGCTCCAGTTCATGTGGATTATATTTCATGTACTTGTATTGTACCATAAAACTATTGTATCATGTATCATACTTCTTATGCACTCCCCTCACTTGTATATGAGGAGACACTATTGTTCAAGATGTAACGATCTAATGATGTAAATAAATTGTTGAACTGTCTTATGTAATGGACAATGTAATAGTTGTTATTGTTAATTTAATGATCTTTGATGTTATATTGCTGGCATGAAATGGTTATTTCATATTAATTGTTCAATTAAATGTGATGGATTAATAAACCCCATATTGTTGATGGAATTTATTTAATATAATGATTTACAAATTCTTGTTAGATTCATTAATGGAAATCTATTAGCGTAGTCATAGACCTTAGAGGACTAGGTTAAAATTTAAGCTTTTGTTTCAATTGCAATTCTTGTGTACATCGCACTTTCAAAAAAAAATAACCCCTTTTGTGTTATAGTGTGTTGTCCTATAGGGTTACGCGGCAGGGCATTACAAATGGTATCAGAGCCCAGGTTCATACACTAGGCACTCTGGATATACATGAGCCCATTATGTTGTCCTAGTTGTGTGTACTCTGGAGATGATGGTTGCTCCCTCCTATCGTCTGTAATGTCCCCATTTTACCTATTTGTCCTTCGATGACTAATAGCCTATTTCCAGAAGCCAGTAGGCTCATCAAAGGTAAAATTAGGGTTTCCTATTTTATAGGGGTTCTAATGCATTTCTGATGGCTTGTATGTTAGAGTTTCGGATGCATGTCTGGTGGGGTTTTTCTGGGTTTTCAGAGAGCTTCACAATGATATAACATGCAAAGTGTGTTGAGCAACTTTTCAAAATTTACTATTTTTAGTAAATTTTATTTCTAGCAATGCCATCTTGGGCAATAGCATCAACAATCATCTCAGTTTCCATTTCAAGCAGTGCAATTTGGAGCATATTTGGCTTTTAGCATTTTGAGGCTCATTTTGGGTAAAATGATTTATTCTAAGTCATTAATGTTATAATTTCTTATTGGCCCCCTTGGCCTAGTATTAACGACTTAAAGTTGTTTCAAAAGGTGTCCTTTGAGGGTGGGCACCTCATTGAGAGATTATTTAAATATTTCTAAAGTAAATATTTCTCAAGTCTTGGATGCCTAGAAAGGTGAATATAATGTTTTAAAAATTAAAATATTTCAAAAGTGAAATGGGCGTCCCTTTTGGAGGGAAAAATGATGGAAGCTGAAGAGCCAACAGTCACCTTCAATTCTATAAAAGCAGGCCATTGCTCATTCATTTCTTATCTTTGGAAAATTATAACAAAATGCTGCTAGATTGAATTTAGAACCCGGCTAAGGGGAAGCTTAGCAATTTGACTCCATTTTTCGGGATTGAAACTATGGTTCCCTAGATGCTGGATAGAGAGTGTGCTTCATCTAGAAGTGCATATTGAGCTTCAAAGTTGAAGATTTTGTAGTTTTTGATAATAATTTTCAGAATTGTGTTTGTTGGTCATATCATGGCTGAAGGAGGTTTTCATTAACAGCTTTTTGTATGATTTTTATGTGCTTCTGGGTATTGAAGAAATTGATTCCTAGTACACGGGCGCCCCTTCCCACAGAAGATCAGAATTTAATTTGAAGTACTTTATTTTATTTTGCAAAATCGCGCCCCTCTTAGCCAGAACATACCATTTTAGAGGGCATTGGAGTTCGTGCCAAATAAACAAGGGAATTTTGATGTTGTTTAATCATTGCAAGTTGGGCGCCATCCTTCTTGAGAGCCATTGCACTTCGTTTCAGCTCATTCAAAGGTATTTTGAAATAGTTATGAGTATTTCATTGATGTACAATTTGCTGGTTGACATTTTCAGTATGCTGGTTTTTGTTATCAGACTTCAATAAGCTCAGTTTTTGGCTTCAATTTCAATCCTTGAGAGGTTTAAAACTTGAAAGATTCATCCTTCACATATTTGCATTGATTCTATCATTGTAACACTAGTAAATTGCAGATTTCTTTAATTGTAAGGTTGTGAATTAGTAGTAGTAATCCAACCATTGTTATTATTGCATTTACTTGTGAATTCTAATGCAAACACTATAACCCCTGGATGGTTTACCGCCAGTGTGGAGGAAATTACTTTGTATTTACATCTATCACCCATTGTTAAGTGAAGAATTTCAACTGTTGAGTGGATGCCCGCCGCAGCAGATGAATTAGTTTGTTTTGTAATTTCTTCCCCCCACTGAATTAGTGGAAGTGTGGAAAACTTTCATGGCTGGTTCACCGCCTAGCTCCATTCAATTATAATTTCATTTCAATTATTGCTTAGTTTTCTCCGCCATATGACAACACCTCTCCTTCCTTGGGATTGAGTGTGCATTCTTGGCATTGAGATCTTTTAAAATTTGGATTTCAATTTTGGAGCTAACGCTAATTCATTTGGTGTAGTGTTGATTGTTTATGAAATTCTTGGAAAAAATTGAAGGGGCATATTTCATCGTCCTCACTTAGCAACCCGAGTTTTCTCCGCTAGTGGTGTTTGTCCAATGGTGCAAAAACCGGTGGAAAGGATAGGACCCTCGGTGTAGTGCGCAATGCACTGATATTCTTTCTATCGGGGATGCATTATGGACCCTTGCGTGACCTCGCAATGCGATTTCCGGTAATGTGAATCTAACTGTGTGAATGGAGAATGCATGTAAAATCGTGAATGCGGTGTTTAGATTCTTGAACTTCTGTTTACTTCCTTCTCACATCCTCGCCTTATATCTGTGACTTATTTTTTTGATGTTGATGTGTAGGAAGATTCCTAGAGGTCGAGGTCAAGGTTGGGGATGTGGTAGAGGTCGTGTTGGTGGCCATGGGGTCAACCACCAGGACACCCCTTCTCAGAGTTTCCTCGAGAGTGATTGGGACGAACAAAGGGGCTCCCAGAATAGTTAAGTGAGGGATCCTTTTAAGGAGACTTTAGGTCAAGTCCCCACTCGTCTTAAACTGGAGAGGGGCAAGAAGATGGAGGAATCGAAACAAACTCCCAGGAGTAAGAAGCCTTCCGCAATCAGGGATTGGCTTCTAGGGTGTGGATGAAACACACCATTATTATCTAAGGAGGAAAAGGAGATCCTGTGAGCTCAACCCTCCTCTTCTATGAAAACGGATGTAAACTCTGATGGACCCTAAGGAGTGTCCTCTCTCTAAGGATGAGGAAACTGGTTAAGATATAAATGAACTTCCTTATTATAAGGGGCCCATGTGACCCATTCTTGTTTGTAGGCTTCCAGGAGTAAGGCTTCCATGGGGGTGCATGTAGTGCCCCTCAGTTTATTCTCAGTTGTCTGACTCTTGTTTGTATCGAATTGGGATATTACAACACTTGGCTTGATGTTGGATTCACTATTGTGACGATAGTTGATGCTACTTTTATCACTGGTGCTTATATTGTGTTTAGTATATGGATTTAATGGTTCATGCGGATTAATCTTGCCTTGTGTATTATGTGTTCATATAATGATTATTCATGTCATGTTGATTAGTAATTGATTATTGTGCGTTGATGTATTTGGTGAAGGGGAACAGGGTCGTATCAATCGCTTGCAAGTGCCCTACGACGCTGCGATTTTCCCTTCGCGGTGTGTTTGCCTATTTGTCTATGTACATGCTCAACCGTGTGGTTTGCTGCAGGCTGTAGGTACCAGGCATCAACTCCACCTAAATTGTCAGGATTGAGCGTGCCTTAAACCCAATGGAGATTGTTGATTTGGAGATAGTATTGGGTCCCCTATGTTGAGCCATCATCCTTGATGAGGATGAGCATTCATTTGATAAAACCCTGTCTGTGAGGTAAGTTCGAGTTCGTTGTCAATGTTGTTATTGTATTGTCTTCCATTTCGCGATATGGTCAGGTACTGTTTGATTTTCTATTCAATTGAGTTATTTGTTTGATTAGTGCCTTGACTGATTATTATATAGATTATTGGAATTAAATGGCATTGTGATAATTAAAATAAAAGTTTTCACATAATTGTGGTATTGATAAAGAAAATATTATTAATATTTTATTTGCTCTAAATAAAATAAAATTATGATTTAATAAGAAATATGAAAATAAAAATATTGTTCAATGTGGGGTGGAAATAAAATTAAAAGTTAAAGTTAAATCAATAAATTAAATCTTTAAAAGTGGATTTATTGTGAGTGACTAAATAAAGATATTTTATTAATATATATTGAAGAGTGGTAGTAAGCATTTGTCGAGAGATAAAAATAAATGAAATTAAAGATAGGAGTTGCATGCAGCAACAGTTAAAAGGAAGTGGTTAATAAATTAGTTATATTGCAAAAAGAAAGGGGCTTTTGTTATTCTCAGGAAAACGAATCCTTTTTCTCGGCCGTGAATTTTCTTGTTCTGGAAAAACTTTTCGTCTAGTTTTCGGGGGATTTTGGAATTGGTGGCTCTGCAGTGGTTGAGGAGATTGGAAGTGTATTGAAACTACCTAGTGGAGGTGGAGAGCTCTACATCAGCTTTCAGCCCGGCTAAACGAATTAGTCCAAGTTCATTTTTCTTCTGTAATCTTTCTCTTTATTTAGAATAAATACTTGAAACTGTATGTAATGGAAACAAAATATGCCTGTGTATGTTTGTGTTTGATTTGGAGCATCATTTATTCAAAGATCTTGAGAGCTTCCCTATAATTTAATTGCCATAATTTTGTCCTGAAGATTGCTTATGCCTGGAAGTTTCAATCAACCCATTTTGTGCATGATGGCTACAAGCCATTCACCCTCCTTTGTTATTTGATAGGTAATTATTGTTCTTTAATAGGCAGCTCTCATCTCTTGACTTGGCTATACGGATTCTCTTTTTTAGCTAAAGACTTTGATGGTAATCCTTAAGTTTGAATTTCGAAATATATGTTATATTAGATGATTGCTAGTCTTTCCCACATTGGTAATTTTTTGTTGCGTGCTCACAAACACTTCTTTGAGACGTCGTGTTGTTGCAAACATAATGCCCTGCCCTGTTTTTCGAGCCCTTGCAGCGTTGGTATTCACCTAGCATATAACATTATAATCTATGTCACTCATTCAATGCTATGTCGCCCCTAGGATAACCATCGTGTTGACCTTGATAGATAATAGACAAATCTCACTTCCAGCGTTTACTTGGATCCTATGTATTAATCTTCGGCCCTGCCCTTAGAAATTGATAGAATGTGTCATACTGAAGAAATTGTTGCCCCATAAAACAAAGATGGTGGCCTGCAAATTGCAAGGGGCTATGTCGAAATTTTCACTTACCTCAACCAATAAATAAGGATTCAATGAACTCTTTTAAGGAAATCGATAGCTAGAGTAGTAATCTTTTTCCTTGTGCAGTAATTGAATTGTATTTATTTTGATTTACACATATTAGCAAATTGTTTGGGGATTCGGAGATTAACCTATTCGCTGGAAAAGAATTGATTACTAGGATTTGACCGAATATTGTGACTTCATTCCTTATTGAAAACCATGATTCCATTGGACATGTTGCATTCTTTCGGCTCATAAATTGGGAAATTTGAATGTTATTGAAAGATCTTTGCGAGTATACAGTATTCAGAATTCTCTTTGTTGAGTGGACATTAGATTTTAAATAAGTTGTGGGCTATAGATTTGTATTGTGGTGGATAAGTATGATATATACCACATGTTATTCAGGCCTCTGTGTGAACAATACCTAGATTGGTAGCTTCACTACCCATGCGCATTCCTTCCCAAGCGGCCGATAGGAGTAAGTCTAACTTCTTTTGGTTATAGTCTTGCATATATACATATATACAAACATACGTATGTATGTTGGTATGCATGTATCGATATTGCTTCATCCATTAGATAACTTTGTGTTAGCACTTAAGTGAAGCCTTGCTTCTTGTGTGTGCCTTGCAGCATGCGTTGCCTTATATTATATATATATATATGTGTGTGTGTGTGTGTGTGTGTGTGTGTGTGTGTGTGATACCTAGATTTGTAGATCCGCTACCCATGTGCGTTCCTTCCCAAGCAGCCGATAGGTGTAAGTCTTACTTCTTTTGGTTATAGTCTTGCATACATACATATATACAAACATATGTATATATGTTGGTATGCATGTATTGATATTGCTTCATCCATTAGATAACTCTGTGTTAGCGCTTAAGTGAAGCCTTGCTGCTTGTGTGCGCCTTGCAGCAAGTGTTGCTTTCGATATATATATATACACAGTTATGAGTGTAAGTTTTTATATGATAATCTGATTTCTATTGTTAAGCAGTAGTCTGTGAACATAGATACATTTATTTTTATAGATATATACATGTGTGTGTGTGTATATGTATGACACTTTTGAATGGATTAACTTCAAAAATAATGCAGTTAGTGAAGAGGTAAAGGCTCGATTAAAAGAGATCCTACAGGAAAGAAAGGTGTGCCTGAATGGAAAACCAGACATGATCATTCGGTGTGGTGCAAAATCAGGGAACTATACAACAAAACTGGGCTATTTAATCCAGTTAAAACAAGAAGAAAGCAAATGGCCGAAAAGACTTTGTTGGGGAAAGTGGATCCTTCCAAAAGCTGGGGCATTCACATGGACTGCCCTACATGGCAGGATATTAACAGGGGGCAGATTAAAAACAATAGGAATTGAAGGACCACAATGGTGCATCATGTGTAAAAACAGTACAGAAGATGCAAATCATTTATTGCTAAATTGCCCTTTTGCAGCAAAAGGATGGGACTAGTTACAAAACAAGTTGGGATGGCAAACACCGAGGAGCAACAAGCTTAAAGATTTCTTCTTCAATTGGCCCATTGAAAAGACAAAGGCCTTTTGGGGCCAAATATGGCAGGCAGACCCCCCAATCCTCATATGCAACATATGGAAAGAACATAATAGGAGGATTTTTCAAGAAAAATATATGGAAGAAGAAGAGGGCAGAATGCAATATTACTGAATGGATGAACATGCACATAAAGATGCAAAAGAAAGCAAGGTTCACTATATGGGACAATGAACTAATGAAAAGATGGAAAGACCTCATAGTACCACCTTTCTTTCAATTAGCACCAAGTTCAAAAGGAAAAAGATTAAATGCAAAATGGAAGCCCCCCAAGAGGGGAGAATGAAATTAAACACTGACAATGCATCAAGGGGAATTCCTAGATTAGCAAGAGCAGGGTGTATCATAAGGAATGATGGGGGAGATTTAATATTAGCAGTATCAAAGAAGTTGTCAGCAGTTACTAATAATGCAATTGAATTAGGTCTACTTCAGGGGCTACAGGCTTGTAAAGAGAATGGAATAAGAAACATAGAGATTGAAAGTGATTCCATAGTTTGTATAAATGTTGCGTTAAGTGGCAAAATTGGAGACTGGACATTACAAACCAAGCTGAATCAGATAAAGGAATTAATGGAGGAAGTGCAAACCCATAATGTTAAACATATCTATCGAGATGCTAACAAAGCAGCGGATCTGCTAGCAAATCAAGGGATTGAGCAGACAAGTGAGATCAAAATAGGAGACCAAGCAAGGTCATGGAATGGTCTGGAAGAAATACTTAAAGTAGACAAGGAAGAATTGAGAAGCCAATCCCCAGCAATCACATGAGCAGGAGCGGTGTTGACGTGGTTTTTGTGACCGCACCAAACAGCAGAACAAAATAGTTTAGGGCTACTCCGTTCTCTCTTGATCAAAGTATTCTGTGCGCTAAGATTGCGAGAAAGTTCGCACGTTCAACTCCAAGGTTCCTTTAATGCGAATAGACCCAGTTCAGTTGATGTGTATTTGCTGTGTTCTTACGAGGGGACTTACACAATTGTTCAGACTTCTTGCAGTTAGCAGTTGGTATGATTTTGAAGGGGATTCTGCGCGTATGATTTGGCAATATAGCTTGTTTTCCTAAAACTAATCGGAAATGTGCGGAAAAGTAAAGGGTTTAAGGCCTAAGAAACTTATATTCTATTCTAAATGCAGGATATGTGGAGCTTCGTTTCAATAGACTTCAACCAGATTTCACCTAGCCTCACTTCGGACAGCCTCAGTAAAATCGGTGCAATCTTCAAGGGGATAGCAAAAGATGTTCAAATTATGACTTAACATGCATACACCATCACAACGACGCATATAAGCATATAAATCACAATTGAAGTTAAACACAAAATAATCTCCAGTCGACCACACAAGGCGAACTTGTCATCAACAAACCGCTAGTGGTATGGAATTAAGCGAAGCTATCTCAATAAAACACCACACACCAAAGTAAGCTACTTGCATGAAATTAAGCTACTTGGATACGAAAGGAAGAAGAGACCTTGCTAGCAATTCATGACAAGATGAATTCCATCATCAATGAAAAGATCTATTATCAAGAAAAGTGTTACACAACAATCTCCCAAAAGTTTTCAAAGGGAAAACTTTCTTTCTTCTCCAAATTATGCAAAAATGCTCTACAATGCTACACTATCTAGCTCTAATGCTAATGCTCTCTCAACGTCTACTGTCTACTATTCCAATGTCTAATCTAATGTCTTACAAATGAGGGGGACTCCCCCTTTTATAGCTAGCCAAGTCCCAAAAGACGGCTAGGGTTACAATCAATAGAGTGGCCAGAATCGTGCCACCTCAGCCCTAACCCTAAAAACTGCCAGAATAGGGAGTGGTACATTAAATGAATCAAAGATTCCCACTCACTCCCATAAATAGTAAAAGGTAATAAATGCTCCATATTCAGTCTTCTAGAAGATCCTCGTCCAGTAGTGTGTTCCCATTGGCCTTCTCTCTGACTGCCAACTCAACAAATCTGCCAAGTACGGCCTCAACCTCATGAACTGAAATAGGTGGAACACAATCTAACTGAAACTCTAATACTGTGACTGAATGCTCATGCCTTGTACAAGATTTCCTCCAAGCAGCTAAGGAGTCCTGCGTGTTCTGGATCAAAGTGGAGAAAGTAGCAGTATTCTCGAAATCATCCTGTACAAAGGTTTTAACATCTGCAAAGAAAGGCACCAGCAAACCCCTCAAATTATCAAAACTTATCTCATCTGGATTCAGCCGCCTAGCAAATATGGCCTCGAAAGTATTCTGAACTCCATCTATAATGTTGGCCATAGCCTTGTGTACTCTGGCTGAATCTGCCTGTGCCGCATCGAAGAAGCCACGCCCTGTGATAGCCGAAGAATACCATCTAGAGAAGTCATATCGGTCATTCGCCTGAATGACACCTCCATCAATCAGCAACTGCAATGGCACATGCCTCAATACCTCAAGGCGCTGGATCACCTTACTCTGATAGATAGAGGCATTGCCCCAAGCATGATCCACCGCATCCATCCGTGTTAAAATAGTAGAGGCCTGCTGAAAAGCAAAAGATAGGTCCTCCATAAATTTCTCCGTCTCCACACGAACTCCTGTGACCCATTTATCTGCCTCCTGTGCCATCCTTCCCAACTCTACTAAGCCGTTGATCGACTCTCTAGGAATATCTGTTGGGGGCTCTATCACTGGTACATCCTGCCCTCGAGAACGAGACAACTGCTGAACATATCCAATCAAGGCCTTGTGTTCTCGTTTCAACTTCTTATATTTTCCTTCCTTCTTGAATAACCTATCCTTGAGGGCGAGGAAGGAGTTATCACACTCCTCAACAATCTGAGCACCAGTAGGGCATCCCAAATCCAGAGTGGTGACCACATAATTTTCAGGAACTGCTTCATTCCGGTCACATTCGACTCATGGGACAGCAACGTGAAGAGTACGAGAGCCATCCTCCTCAGTGGATATCTTCAAAAAATTTCTTGCTTTCTTCTTCGGAGGAGGTGCACTGATCCTGTTCAAAAATTCCTCCATCTCAATTGCTGGATCAATTTCCTCACTAGGGCTTCTTCTCATTCTATCTTTAAACCAATCGGGCACCTCATATTGTATATCGAAGGGCTGCTGCTCCTGTGCCTCTACTTCTCTAACCTGCTCAACTTCTTCATCATTCTGGCGAGGCTCATCGTCCTCAAGTGGCTGAGTATCACCTGACACTATATCATCATCATTGCCATCGTTCATGGCCGCCTCTAACTCCTGCTGAAACTGAGGGTCAGTAATAGTCCCCTCATCATCCTGCTGATCGATCCTAACAGGTACGTTGGCACTCTGGCCAACTGACTCCCTCTGTGGACGCTGAATATCATCCTGTACTACCGGTACCTGATTCACTGCAATCCTCTGATCAGCAAACAAAGACACCTCCTGTATACTTGGAGAACGTGTCTCCAATGGTGTTGCAACTATAATCCGTGGAGGCTCTGGCTGAACTATTTCCTTCTTTCTGGACTCTGGACCTCGTGTAATCTGCTTCTTTCTGCCAGTGGTGGGCGTCCTGTGATCTCCCATCATATTGTAAGTCTAAGGCAATTGACCTACTCTTCAATCTATTTACTCGTCTATCAACCCAAGCTCTGGTGAATGTCATAACTGGGATAGAGAGAGTATCTAAATCTGCAACCTCGGGCTCTGACCAATCTATAGGTGGAAGTGGAGTATCTCGAACTGCTGCATAATCGGGATGTACAACATCCATATCCTCACTGACCTGATCCGGAACTGGCACAACCTCACACTCCCTGATCAGAGTAATCGGCAACCGAGAGAACATTCTCTTCCTTACTTCAATCTCATCAACTGCATCAGCCCAATAATCTTCTATGGTGGCCTTATGCTTGAACTCCTCTGACAACACCCATTTGATGTTATGATGCGGGTCATAGTGTTGTCGACTCGTGTGATATGAGAAATGATAAAATTGAAGCTCACTTTCAGCTTCTCTAGCTGCCTGTATCGAAGGACACACCTCATCCGAGTTGCCCATAACAATTGGAAATTCTATCCCTCCTTTTTCTTCTTCTGAATTTTGTCAAAGGCTAACAACTGTCTGGATATCTCTAGCATTATTATTCTATCTGTCGGGTACTTAGGTAGCCTATATGGGTATGAGGAAAAACCTTGCAGCCTAATGTATGAAAATCTCGGAAACTGTATAAACCAGCACCCGTACCTTTCAATTAGCTCCTGGGCATCTCTAGAGATTCTGTGATGTAACCTCTCCTGAAGCAGCCTCGTGATGTACATAGTGAATGAATCATTGACACGTTTGTAGTGGGTTGTGCTCGAAAGGTGCAACTGTGTACACGCCTCATGGATTTTGAACTGATGAGAGCCGCATCCCACAGGTTCTTTATATGAAATCCCCCTGTACCTCGTCATCCGTGCCAACATATAAATAAGGTAGGAGCTCATGTAAAATGTCTTCGTTCTCCTCAAACTCAGGAGCTGCTCATGTATATTATCGCTGATCATCTCAGCCCAATTGACATAATCCTTGCCCTCTAGCACCAGGTTGATGTAATAAAACATCCAAGGCTCAAAAATGTAAGACTGTGGGCAACCACCAACCCTGCTCAGCATTATGATGAGATCACAGTATTCATGTTTCAGGTCCTCCGCTATGATCTGTTTTGGCAACTTCGCACGAGATGGCTTAGGAGTGCTCATCCAGTGGGTGTTAATTGTATCCATGCATCTCTCGAAAGCAGAAGCATACATCCGCTCCGCTCGCTCCCTGGATTTGTAAATCATGTTTCTGTGCACCGGGATCCCGAAAGCTTCACCAATGGCTGCCGGAGTAAGATTGGCGAGTACTTGGCCATCAGGTGACATGATCGACCGATGTTCCTTCTCGTAGCAGTTGGCGCACTCCATTATCAGCTCTGAGCACTGAATGGCTGGCGGAAAACCAGTAGCTGCATATAATCCACTCCGAACAATGTTGTGCGAAGTGGCTGAAGCCCGATGACTACCAATTCCAAACAGCCTGTTCTCGAAGGTCTCCAGGTTGACAGAGCCCAGGTTAGTGTCTGTCAACTTGCCCAGCTTTGAAATGAATTTCGACTCTGGCATGAATGTCTTGCTGAGCTTCTTGATCATAGCTTGTCTTGAGGCACCATTGTCCTTTCCAGTTGTCCTCGCTTCAGCCATCTGCAAACAACAACATTCATCAGCAATTAAATTTAATAAAATAAGGCATTGTAGAGGGGCTGCAGTTCGAATTCTAGAAGCTGCAATAACTCTCGTGTTTGCAAACCTCAGCTTCTTTTCTTGAATAAGGTTCGAATTCCAACACTTAGAACAGATTTCTAAGTGAATTTTGATGACTTTACTTCACTATCAGCAATCAGCAATTTCAATAATTTCGTATCAGCAATCAGCAATCAGCAAACTAGCAAGTTCGTGCCTTTTAAGTTCTCAGCGATTCGACTCACTACAAGGCGTCCTCCCTTTCAACTGGCAACTTCAACTTACTCAACAAATCAGACTTCAGCCTCAACACTAGCAAAGTCGTACCTCTCACAAGCAACTTCAATCTTCAGCAAATACTTCTCAACCAGCAAAGGCGTACCTCTTCTACTTCAGCTATGCCAATCCTCAGCGACTCAAGGCGTCCTCTTGCTGCAAATTTGATTAACTTTCAAGTGCGCCTCTTCAGCAAACTCTATTCCTCAGCAAAATTCGAATTCCTTCAAGCTCTCCAGCAACTCAAGGCGTCCTTTTCTCAACTCAGCAACATTCAGATTTCAAACTTTTCAAGCAACAGTTCACTGCAACACTTCACTCTCAGAGCAAGTTCGACTTCCTCAGCTGTGAAAACAAGTGAAAAACTTCTCCATTTTATAGCTAAAACTCGAATTCTAGAAGAAGTTAATTTTAGCCAGTGCCATTAAACTCCACTACTCCACTTCAAGAATTCGAATTTTCCCTCTCTGGTGTTTCTGACACTTGTCTCCAGTCGTCGGGAATATTATTCTTCTAGAAATTTGACTTTGACTGGCATCCTTGAATTTGTTTTCGAAAATTTAATTTAATTCATCTTTTTTTAATCCACCAGCCGGAGCTCTGTCACTGGAAATCGAATTCAACTCCTCCTGCTCTGGAAAATTCGTCCTTGAAGAATTCAAACAAAATTATCTAGGCAACTGACTTCGAATTCATCGTTCGAAGAAAATTCACTTTGAAAACACATTTTATTCATTTTTGCCTTAGAAAATTTAAAATTCTCCCTTAGGAAAATTCACAATTTGAGCACTGATTAAATTCTTCACTGAAAAAGTGTCGGCAAAGTGCGGAAGACTTGGAAATCCATCATGGGTCTACCTTTGTTGTCGTACTGAATTTTGCTTCTTGGCGTATTATTCCTCCAATTGTTACAGTAGCCACCAAGGGATGCGTTGTTGCTCTGGGGTTTTGGCGGTGTGGTCGGAGGGGTTGACTATTCTCCTTATGTGAAGAACACTTGCGAACTCCGTTTTTTTAAGTTGTACAGGCACTCCTTGACGAAGTGTCCCATAACTTGGCAGATGTCACAAAATAGTTTTTTCAGGCAATTTGCCTTTGTATGACCTTCCATCTTGCATTCGGTACACCATAATTCATTCGCCTCCTTGGACCCTTCTTTCTCGGCTTTCAGTTCTTTCATCATCTGCAACATGTCACGATGGAGAGCTTGTACGGTTGTTGATTCATCTTCACTCTCCTCCACACTTTCTTCGTCATCTTTCTTCTTCCCTTTGGAGGATGTCTTGATCTCACTTTTGATGTCCATCGCATGGTTATATGCTTCAATGTACGAGGATGGAGGTACCACCTTCATTTTTCTCCAGAGCGAGGGAAGCAAGCAATCCCTGAATAAACCACCTCTTCTTTAGGCCATCCGCTAGTTGTGCCTCAAGTTTCCCTATCAAATCTTTCAATTTTTGATTATAGGTCTGCACACTCTCGTGCTTTCCCTGCTTGGTATTGTATATCTCCATAACAATCTCACTATCATCTCGTAGGAGTTTGAACTCCTCCTGGAATGCTTGCTTCAATATCCTCCATGTGGCTTTCTGTGTTTGATCTAATTCAGAGTACCAGTCGATGCCACTATCTCTAAGTGTTGCTAGAAATGTTTTCAGCCACTGATCCAGATCATCCTGTTTGCTTGCTATCCAGATGGTTTCACATGTTTAACAATGTCGTACTGGATCTTCTGACCCATTCCCCATAAACTTCGGTAGCTTCTGCCGCTCAGAAGTCACCATCTTTCCCCGTTGTCCTCCTTGTGTATTGGACCAGATTAGACTGCTTTCCCCACTATGTTTTGGTGTGTCTCTTGCACTCTTGGCCACATACGAGTCACTCCCACGTCTTTCGTCAGCGTCCTCGACACCTTGAGTCTCTTGGGGTTCCCTTTAGTACTCTCTCTGCCTTGGGGTACCGGGCTCAAATTTTCCACTTGTCAGTCGTTTGTCATCGTCCAATAAGGACAACTCCCTAAAACGTTTGATGCTACTATTAAGTTCTTCACTTAATTAATCTTCGTTTTCACAATTATTATACCTTCCTACATACGGAGTGCCAAATGTTCCTTCGTCCCTCCCTTCAACCAAACTTTGATGTGCTCTTCCAGTGGATGTGTCTATTCTCTTCAGATTCTCATGTGTTCTTTTAATACTCTAGTTTATTTCGATTAGATCCTCATCAAATTCCTTACCAACTTGCTTTAGTCTTCGCCGCCGCTTTTCTTGTTCTTGCAACTTGAGTGATCGCCTAACCTTCTCCTCTTGAGTCTCGTGCCCGCTTGGTACTCAGTTCTTGCCTTTGTTCGGCCGTACGGGCATTAAAAATTGTTCAAGCGATCATTGTTGGTTACCGGACGTACGTCTCCGGCTAGTGTCTCTTTCTCCCCTTCTCATTTAGTTCTCTCTTCGTAGCAATGCAATATTTGTTGCCTTCGGCATTCCCGATCTTCTTCCTCTCGAAGGTCTTGTAGGATAATGAAATAACAGACCAGCAATCTAGGCATACAATTCAGTAGGTGATCCACCTCGTCGTTCACTTCCAACCTATCCCAGATACCTTCCGCAAGGATCTCCCCCCTGCAGGATTCCCTTCGTACATGATCTCGTAAAGATATCTTCCACATATTTATAAGATCTTCAGTCAATAGGTCTTCCCTTTCCTCATTGTTGTTCACGAGCTCATCTGTTGGGACACCCATTATGTTGCCATGACAAGTGATTCCCTAGTCTACTCAGGCAACGGTGCCAAATGTTTACTTCACTGGGTGTAATCAACGTACTACGTACTACGGAAGTAAACAAGAATATATGTAGAACATGGAATAGAACAGATTGGAAAACATAATATCCTTTGAATAAAAGATGCTTCTATTCATTTCCAGAAATTATCACCATGTACAATCATAGAAATATCAATAGTATTATCAACCCAAATCATCCTAACATGTCGCCAACTAGAGAACCTGAGTATATATAACACTCGGCGGTGGTTGAGCAACCAACCGTCGTGTCATTTCATAACAGCCTGTTACTACTAATCGGGACTTAGTTACTCGAATATACATAACATTTATTACTTTCATTATTCCCGCTATCTATAGTCTTATTAACATAACCAAACTACCCTACGGCTGACTACAGCCGACTACAACAAAAGTAAAGACAACTACAGCTTACATTTCACACCCTCAAGCAACTCAAATACAAAAAACCAAGCCCCCTCCAAGCTCACAAACTCCAGAAATCAAGAAACCCTAGTCTCCCTCTTCCTCCAAAGCCAAACTCACATGCCAAATGAAGAAAACAACTCAATGCTTGAATGGGTTGAACTTCTCCTCTTGAGATATATAATTTAACATTGAAAACTCTATTCATTAAAGTGAACACTATTCACTTTAAGTCATGTCATTTTCAGTTTATAAGTGAATAGTGTCGACTACATATAAAGTGTGTAAGTAGTATATCTTTACTTTTGTGTAGTCGGCCGCAGTCGGCCTTGGTCGTAGTCGGCCAATTGCTAATAAAACTATAGTTAGTAGGAATAATACATGTCATGTACTTTCAACTAATCAAGTCTCGATTAATGAAAATTGTTGTTATGAAACGTCGTGTCGGTTGGTTACTTAACTACCGATGAATGTTACATGTATTCAGTTTGCTATAGTCAGGAAGTAGTTGTGTGGGAATAGTTATGGTTGGTAATACTGTTTTACATGATATCAATGATAATGAATAACTCTTCTGATGTCCAAACATGATATATTTCCATTCTATTATTCTGTTTCATGTTCTATATATGATTTAGTTTGCTCAGTACTACGTAGTACTTGAATTACATTCTGTAGGGCAAACATTTGGCGTCATTGCCTGAGCAGAATAAGAAATCACTCGTCATGGCAGCGTAATGGGTCAACCGGAGTGTTGGTGTACGTTTTATCATCCACCGAACACACAGAATAAAATGTCCAAAGACACTCTATCCTCTCTTGAAAAACCACCACGTATGCTAAGATTGCGAGAAGATCATATGGCGATTCCAAGGTTTCTTTTGTCGGGTCTCGACGTGTGGATAAGCTCAATGGCCGTTGTGATATGCTGGTAATAAACAAGGGGACTTACGTAAGAAAATCTTCACAAGTTCAGGACTTAGGGAATTTATCATTAAAGGCTCTCGATTAGGACTTTCAATGAATCTCAAAAAAATGGCAAAAAGAATAGGGTTTAGGAGAATCTAGTCTATGCCTAAGAACTCAAGAGACAATAAGGATTCGGTGAAGGGAATAAACCACACTTTGTTTCGCCTCCTGCAGGACAACATACGCAAAATGGGTGCAATCTTCAAGGGTTGTGAGAATAATTTTCAAACCTTGAATGAGGCTGAAGTTAAGTTTCCACAATTAAGAGCTCAGGCTAACTTTACGCATCGAATGCAAATCATCCATTCGAAGAAAGTATGAGCTACACTTCACCATTGAATCAATACGATCAATCTTTCATTCAATTAACCAACTTTCAAAGCAAATTCTATCTAATCTAACTTTAACTTTAATCTATGGCGGAAGAAGATATGCAACCTCGCTTACTATTTGATAATAAGAAGTTATTCAAGGCAAATCATGCTCAAGAGCTTTTATTATTCAAAACAGTCTCAATGCAACAATCTCATATCCTATCTCCACACCAATGAAAGTGAGAGAGCATAAGTTTATATAGAGTTTCAAAAATGAAATGAAGGGCCGAGATTAAAACAAGATTAACGGCCAAGATTATTACAACCAAACCCTAATTAGGGTTTCCCAAAATAACAAGAGTCATCAACTAGAAATCAATCAGTAAAGCAGCAGTTCCAGCTATTATCTAGGAGAGGCGTCCCTATCCTTCAAAGCAGCATTGTGTTCGATGAATCTGGACACTACAGCGATGACCTCCTCCATTGTGACGGGTGGCAGCATGCTGATCCGGAATTCAAGTCCGTCCAACTTCTCAGCACATTTAGCAAAAGTACTTTCCCAATCTGCCTCCTGCTTCTCAAAATCCTTTCGAATGGATGAGAATCTTGCCACTCTCGCAAAGTCTTGTCTCAGAAATGGTCCAGTGGTCGAGAAGAAAGTTTCTTGAACTTTATGCTTCAATCTCTCCAACTGCATGTCGTTCTCCCGGATGATTTCACGGTCGAACACTTCTGTAGTTGTCATGTAAATCTTCTCCTGGATTTTCCTGACCTGTTCTTCAATTCCAAGCCCATTTGCTTTTGCCTTCTCCAAAACTTCTCTACGTATAGTTATTGCCCAAAACCAGTGATTGAAATCATATGCTGCCCCTGCAGCAATCACCCTTTTATCAACCAACTCCTCTCTTGGAGTGCCCTTCAAGATTCTAAGGCTTGGAATAAGCCTTTCCTGCATATCCGGAATGCCTTCCCATGCCTCTGCCATATCCATCAGTCTGGAAAGAAATGAAGAGGTTCGTCCATAAGTAAGTGCCAACTTCTCCATGAACAAGGCTGCATCTATACCTTCGCTTGCCATCCAATCCTGAGCCTCTCTGGCCGTTACCATTCCGTGCTCGACTTCCTTGGTCATCTCCTATGATGAATTGAGGAGAGGAGGAACAATCGCATTACCCTGATCAAGTGGTTGGGTCAAATGCCGTATGTATTCCTTAAGACGTTCGACCTCCTTCTTATACTCCTCCTTTTTAGCCACTTCCTTTTCCAGTCTCGCCTTGATGGTCGAGACGGAATTATCCAATTCCTCCACTTCTTGGCCTTTTGAAGTTGGGCCGAAATCAACAGTGGTTATAGCATACTCCTGAGGAGTGATCTCGTCCTGTGGCTTGTCTATTGTGGGTAATGCAATATGTACGGAAC
>VDFB02339740.1:0-62166 GCA_007258455.2 Sequoia sempervirens
CATTTTACTACTATACCTCTTATATTTATTTCCACATAATGAAACACATGCTTTAATTTTATTTTTCTAAACCTAAGTCTTTTAAGATATAAAATTTACCAACACTCAAAATATTCTTCTAAATCATTTATTAAATCTATTAATTATTTATGATTCAAATTCATAGAACTAGGAATCTCAATTCTAGGCTAGTTAAAGACATTTGAAATATCAAGTTCAACAAATTTCCTTGATCTAGATTTTTTTTCTTATTCTTCTACAATTAGTTTGGTGGCTAATCCATTTTCTACTATATTTTTTATTTTATTTTCTTCTTCATTGCTTTCATCATGTCTAGGGTTATGGTTCCCCTTTCTCTATCCTCTTCAACATTATCTAGCTTGATTTATAAATTTATCATAATTTTGAACATTTATTTAATTCTTGTAGCAATGTTAACAACACCTTGACCTTTACCCAATCTTTATGGAGGTATCATGACTTTTTATTTGATGCAAAATACCTGAAGTTTGATGATCTATTTACAAATAGATTTCATTGAAACCTTCCACCCAACATAAAGTATTAGAAGATATTTTATTCATCTTTCCTTATTTAGGACTCAAAGCTTTATTTGATATCACTTGACATAATCATGGCTAGAGTGTTCAATTAAGAACTATTTGATCATCCTACCAAAAAATCAAACACAAAATATATTCACCCAAAAGAATAAAATTAACACAAATAAAGAAAATATTTTATTGATTCATAGTTTAAATCACATCATCAATCTTTTTCAAAGTGCCCCACAATAGAATGAGATCTTAGTATTCCACCACAATAAATTATAAGCACAATTCTTGTTTTTCTCTTCTATTATAGTGCTTTGAGATAATATGCAATATATGATGCTCTTGGAAAATTTATGATCTTGGTTGACTACCTAACTTCCTTAAGTTAGATTTTAGATAACTACCTCTTAACTACCTCTACAATGTAGAATGGTTCTTATTTTATAGAAAGTGCAAGAAAGTGAATATACTATGGTTCCAACCAATAGTGTGATAGAATGTTTAATGCACATGAAAATTATAGAAGGGCACACACACCTTGGGTGAATGTGGTAGGATGTAAACATTATAACTAATTGTTAATCATGAATCTCCTTGGGATCAATAACCTTATGAATTTCTTCAAATATGGGCATGCAATTCAAATGTGTGGTGCATATTTTGATTATGTCTTCTTTAAAAAAATTGATAGGTTGAATATTCCATTAGTTAATGAGAAAATACACTAATAATGTGGCATGATGAGATATGACAAGACTAAGCTTTAATACCAAGTTGGAAGCTTTATGTTTACTATGCAATATCTTTAAAAAATCAAACAATGGGAATTAAAATATGCATTTAATAGTTTCCCTTGATGTTTAAGGCCCCAAAAAAGATAGGTTTGGACTAGGGTTCCCAACATCCTTGTCTAGCCATTTTTGGCTCCAATTTGGATATATCAGTGCTGGTATTATTATTTAAAATTCTAATTTTATTTGTTGGCTATCAACATTTGGTTTTTAAGAAATTAGAAGAATTGCATATAAATACTATTCATTTTCACCATTTTAATCCTAGCATGTTTGAGAAGGAAATTGAGATTATTATTGAGTAATTAAAAGTAGTCAAGAGTAGAATTATCAAGATTATTGCAACATTTATTTCAGTCAAGCATCATGTCAATCATTCATCATGTTTTTATGTAAGTTTGTTCATTTTTTGTGTTCATTTGCTTTGTGAGTGCTAAAAATTGTAGGACTTCAAATCTAACAACAATTTCTCCTTGAAGGCGATGAGTACATGGCTTTAGTCCATCAAGGAATGCAAATCTAAGTGGCGAGTTACAAGTTTTTGTCTATTTATCACTTGTTTATCATTTAGCCTCTTCCTGATCGAGGGTAAGCTCTCTTTATACATCATCATAGTTGTTGTGGAGGTAGAAATACCAAAATGGGGTTTTGACTTAGGCAATCCCCTATACGACACGATCCTCCCCCTTCTTTCATGTGTATAGGTTTTTAGATTTGAGACAAATCGAAGGAAGATTGAGGACTAATTTCTCATTCATGCATTCAAACCTTATAAGTTATCAATACAAGGAAAGTATATTTTAACAGTAACAAATGAAGTTCTGACAGTGACCTCAGGAGAGGACTTGCAGAATAGGAGCTACATGATTGTGAAATTAGATCTTGAATAGAAGGAAGCTAGTCTAGGGCTCTCCACACCCCTAACCGGTCATTTCTGCATCAAATTTATATGCCAAGTTCCTCTATGTCCACCCTCTGCATTTTTGGAGTCTGTTTTTGTCTTTCTATTATGCATTCCTCAAAAATCATTATAGTTTGTTATATTTTAATTAGTAACCTAGGAACACATTGTATCATAAAATTTAGTCAGTTCAAAGCCAATTAATCACCATCACACACACAAAACATGGATTAAAACCTTGATCCACCATTCTAGCTCTTCCATTGAGGTTTGTAGCCAAGTGGATATTGAGATCACTTTTAATCCCTAATGTCCCTAATTGGAAGAAGTGTGATTTAAGACCCAGATCCCTTTTTCCAATCAAACATTTTGGTGAACGTGATGTTTTTTACAATTTACATCTTCTAAAATTTGAAACATATCATTTTAAAATATGAGTATAGTCTTAGGTTTTGTGACTTCATCATTTATGCATACATAATTTTCATAAAAAAACATTGAAAAGTTCAAAATTTGTATTACATTTTGCATTCAAAAGTCAACTAGGGTTAGTTTCAATAATTGAAAAGTAGATTTAGTTCATCATTGTATTCTAAAATCTGCATTAGGTAATCTCAAAATATGAAAAATAAATCTGAAAGTGTTTTAAGTGGTCTGAATATAGTGAAAAAGTAAACAATTGCTTTGTTTTTGTGACAAAAAGATAGAAAAAATTCACATTTCTATATTTTTCAACTTAGGACTAGTCAATTTCTATATTGTACAATCTTAAATATATATTTTGAATTGTATTCATTGCTTAATTTTTTTGAAAATTACACGCACTATAGTGTTACGCATATCAAAATTATAGTTTTGTGCATTTTTGGACATCTAGTTTGTCTCAAACTTGAATAGTTACAGATTAGAATACTGAGACAATATATTTGCATTTCTAGATTTTGGAGTTTAAAAAATTAATTCACTAGTCTAGGGCATCCCATGCCCCTATCCAAGCTATTTTTGCTCATATTTTGGTGACATTAGTCTTTGAAGGTCTTTTGTCCATATCTGATTCCAATTTTTTTTTACTATGTTGTAATAGTCATTATCTTAGAATTTACATAATTTGTTGATAATAAACTTTCATAATATCTAAATGCTTTGGAAAAATGATGTCTTCTTTAAGATATTTGGTTGATGTTTCATGATGTGTCTTTGGTAATGCTTCTCCTCTGATTCTAGTTTTTTTTACTATGCTGTAATAGTCATTATCTTAGAATATACATAATTTGTTGATAATAAAATTTCATAATATCTAAATGCTTTGGAAAAATGATGTCTTCTTTAAGATATTTGGTTGATGTTTCATGATGTGTCTTTGGTAATGCTTCTCGTACAAGTGATGAAGCCCATGTTTCTTTATCTCTCAATGCATATCCTCCCAATGAGCATATCTTGGTGCAAGATGAAGCAATCATGGATAAATCAATAATAATACATTACCTACCCTTGGAGCCAAAATTGTCCTTTATCCTCTATTGGTATTACTACCTGCCCTTGTCAACAACTAGAAAAGATATCATACCTTCACTTGATATGTTTTCCTCTTCCTACAAAGAGAGTTCTTTACAATTTGTCCCTTGCTCACTACGTATACAAGCCCTCATCAATAAAGAGAAACATATGCCCAACGATGATCATCAATCCTATGAAACTAAAGTCAATAATACGCCCATTAATCTGAAAAAATATTATGGTTAGGGATTTAATATTCTCATTAAACAAGGTTGTGATACAAGGAATGAACATGAAATTCATACTCTTTTAGAACAAACACTGCAAGATTCTACAATAGGGATTGGTTATCATGGTCATTCGCCTTTACATAAGACATTTACTCCATCCTCAACTCCACCACCACTTCATGGTCCAATTGGAAATGGCCTACTTCCCGCTTTACATCCTTTTTCTGACATAGATCATACATTATGTACACTTTTACAATTGGAATTAATCACTTTACCACCTATGCGTGAAATAAAAGAAAAAAAATAAAGAATAAAAAATTCACCCTTTTGTGCATATCATAGAACACTTGGTCATTCTACAAATGACTGTTGTGCTTTAAAGTAAAAATTGCAATAGTTAATTCAATTATATAATTATTGCTGTGGACCCATACAAAATAATAAATTAGTTACTATGGTGTTGCTCCTTTCTATGTGGCATTTGTAGTATTAGAGGATGCTCATTGCCATGCATGGGGGCACAAAAACATCTCTTATGCAACCATATTTCATCAATAAGGATCAACACGATACTATTTTTTTCCTCACTTGGGGGCACAAATGGATAATCTTGTGCAGTGTGTATCCTTTCCAAAGGACCCCCTCTTCAATCATTAATATTCTTAAAATACTATTGTATCAAGTACACTAGTATTTTAAGGGGGGCATATTCCCCTTGTATATTTTGGCCAAGGTTACAAAAATAAAACCATATTACCCCCTTTAGTAGTGATATTATGTTTAATATCCTCTAAGGTGTGGCTTTGCATCTCCATGTAACCCCTTTAGTAGTGATATTATGCTTAATATACTCTAAGGTGTGGCCTACATTCCCATATTGCCACTTTAGTAATTAAATTATGCTTAATATCATCTAAGGTGTGGCCTTGCATTCCCATATTGCCCCTTTAGTAATGATATTATGCTTAATATCCTCTAAGGTGCATCCTTGCATTCTTATATTATCCCTTTGGTGGTGATATTTTGCATGGTGTGTCATATATAGCTTTTTCTCAATCTATGCTAGTGTCTCCTTGATGGTGGTATTATCCCTATTACCCCCTAAAGTGTGAATTTTCATATCATGTTATGTCCCCTTAGTGGCAGTATTATGCTCGATAATCCCTAAGCCATGACCCTCCATTCCATGATTTGTCCTCTCTTAGTGGCAGTGTCACGTATGATACTCCCTAAAGTATGACTTTCCATACAATGAGTAATCCCCCCTTTTGATCCATTTTGTGGCATACACCCCCTTTGTGGTGGTGTTATTTATAACTCTCCCCGTGGTGTGGTTTTCTGATCTCATCCCCCGTGATATTAAACTTTGTACACCCCTTGAGGTTATTTCATCCCCCATGATAAACTTTTTACACCCCCTGAGGTGTTTTTGTCCCCCCTCACGTTAAACTTTATAAACTCCCCGAGGTGATTTTTTTCCTCATGACGTGTACATGCCTAAGGTGATTTCATCTCCTATGAAGTTAAATAGTCCCCTGTGATGTTAAACTTTGTGTGCTCCCTAAGGTGTTATTTAAAAAATAGTCCATGAAGTTGGCATAATGCAACTTGCCTGATTCATGAACTTGAACACCCTTTTTTAACATGGCCACCTAGCATAACACAATTTGCTTGCCAGTGGATCCATGTGTTTCATGAGATACCTAGCCTAACATAGCTTTCTAGCCTTATGTAACTCATCATATTGCATTGAAACCTAGCATAACACAACTTGCTAGCCAGTAGATCTACGCAGGTCATGAGTGGTTTAATATTGCACATCTTGCTAGACCTTATTAGAGCATTATCTTGTCTAACGTATATTTAAGAAATGACATTTGATATTTGAGACAAATTTAAGACTAAGGTGTCTTTTCCTTATCGACTTGAATCCTTTTAGTACTAATCATGTGTTTTTGTTTATGATTATTATGTGTTTTATTTGTGCTTGCATTGTGTTTGCACCATGTAGTGTTTTCATTTCATGTTTATGTTTGTATTATGTGATGTTTTGTGTCTTCATTGTGTATGCTCTGTGTTAGTCATGTTCTATTTCACTTCATATGTGTGTTCCTTTGTCCTTATATTTTCTTTCCATAGGATCTTGAATCTGGGGGCTAGCGCATCCCCTAGATTTGATGTTGTCCTATCTCTTCAATGTTTGGATAATTGAACCCCTCTTGAATTTTCCGTACTTTAGTGAGTTTGAGCGTAAGTTCATACTCACTAAAGTGGGGGCTAAATGTAGCATAAAAAATTGTCACCCTTGACAATTTAACACTAGGTTTAGCTCCCCCCTATCTGCTTGGACTGAATTATGTATTTAATTACCCATTTTATGAATATCTTCAAAATATCAAACAATGGGAATGAAAATAAACATTTAATATTTTTCCGCAATGTTTAAGGCCTCGAAAATGATAGGTCTGGACTAGAGTGCCCAACACCCTTGTCCAACCCTTTTTAGATCCAATTTGGATGTGTCGATGTTGGTATTTTATTATTTGAAATTCTAATTTCATTTGTTAGCTATCAACATTTGATTTTCGGGAAATTAGAAGAATTAAATATAGATACTAGTCATTTTAACCATTTTAATCCTAGCATGTTTGAGAAGGAAAAATATTATTATTGAGCAATTAAGAGTGGTCAAGAGAAGAATTACCAAGATTATTGCAACATTTGTTTCAATCAAACATCATGTCAATCATTCATCATGTTTTTATGTAAGTTTGTTCATGTTTTGTATTCATTTTTTTTGTGAGTGCTAACACTTGCAAGACTTCAAATCCAACAACAATTTCTCCTTGAAGACATCGAGTACATGACTTCATTCCATCAAGGAATATAGATTTGAGTAGTGAGTTGTAATTTGTCAATTTATCACTTATTTATCATTTAGTCTCTGCCCTATTGAGGGTAAACTCTCTTTATGCATCATCATAGTCATTGTGGAGGTATAAATACCAAAACAAGATTTGAATTAGACAAGCCCCTATGTGACACAACCCTTCCCTCTCTTTCATGTGTGTAGGTTTTCAAATTTGAGGCAAACTGGAGGAAGATTGAGGACTAATTGCTCATTCATGTATTCAAACCCTACAAGTTATCAAGAAAAGGAAAGTGGATTTTATTAATAAAAGTTGAAGTTCTGACAGTGACCTCGAGAGAGGACTTGCAGGTTAGGAGCTATAGGAGAGTGAAATCAAATCTTAAATAGAAGGAAGCTAGTCTAGGGCACCCATGCCCTTGACTAGTCATTTTAGCCTCAAATTTATATGCTAGGTTCCTTTGTGTCCTCCCTTTTCATTTTTAGATCCTATTTTTGTCTTTCTATTTTGTATTTCTCAAAAATCATCATAGTTTTTTGTATTTTCATTAATAACCTAGGAACATGATGCATCATAAAATTTAGTTAATTAAAATTCAAGTAATCATCATCGCACACATACACAAAATAGGGATTAAAATCCCAATCCACCATTTTGGCTCTTCCGTTGAGGTTTGTAGCCAAGTGGATATTGAGATAACTTTTAACCCCTTATTTCCCTAATTGGAAGAAGTGTGATTTAAGACCTAAATCTCTTTTTCCGATCAAACAAGATGTCAAAGATACATCAACTTACCCATTAAACAAAACAAACATGACAAAATATATTTTTTTAGTGATGCAAGATTGCTCTTACATTCTAGATGCTCAAGCTACAACACATTCCTTCCTTGCCACAAGATCAACAACTTATCCGTTTAAAGAATTTTTTAGTGGTGCAAGAATGATCCCCAAATCCCAAGACTCCAAATTCAAACTCCAATTATCCTACCACTTTTTATTAGTTGTTATGATTATCAAACTTTTCAAGTGTCATTTTTCTATGTCATTATTGAAATACATGTATTGAAATACAAATGTGATAAAAAGGGAAAAGAGAATAATTATAGTACACCAACTCTAAAAGGGTATTAAAGGAAATAGACCAGCATTACCATATAGGGCACCTACATGTTTGTGAATGTTCCCTTTGATATTACTATAGTGTTGTAAATTGTCACCCTTGACAATTTAACACTATGTTTTGCTTCCCCTAAATTATTGAGCCTAATTGAGTCCCCAATTTTCTAAAATTTTGCATTCTATAACCCATTTGTACCACTTTATGATAAATTGCAAGCATTGAACAAATGCAAGTAATTAATGTTTTACCCAAGATACATTGTGTCCTAGAAAATAAGGCCAAGACCCATACCCACATGGGCGTACAAATCCCCCTATTTTGTTGCGGATCAATTTTTAGTATGTCAGTGTCAAAATTTTAATATTCAAATTTCAAATTTTAAATGTCGGCTATCGGGATTTAATTTTTGAGAAATTAGAGAAATGCCGATAAATATCTAGTCTTTTCATCATTTGAGATCTATCTAGCATTATCAAGTAAAAAACAAGGTGAACATTGAGAACAAGTCAGGAATAGTATTTCAAAGCATTATTGCAGCAATTTAAGATCCAACATCATGTCAAATTCTATGTGTTCACGTTGTCATTATTTTGTGAAGGCTAACACTTTTGTAGGTCTCCAAAGAATTCAAGAAAATCAAGCAAGCAAGATCAAGACCTTGAGGTGATGTGTATGACTTCAGTCCTTCAAGGAAGCAGGGTAGTGAGTTGCAACACTTAGTGATTTCATCATTCCTTCCTTTTAATTATCCATTTATTATTGACATTGCCATTATGGAAGTGGAAACACTTACATGGGGTTTGACTGAGGCAAGCCCCTAAATGGACCAATATTTTCCCTCTCTTTGAATGTGTAGGTTATAAGTTTGAAGAGGATTGAAGAAAGATTGAAGACAAGTTATTCATTGTTGCATCAAAGCCCTAAATCTTGTCAAGCCACAAAAACTCACCTACAAAATTATCCAACAATATTTTGAAAACTTTGCAAATGAAAATTAGAAGCTCAGATCTGTCACTAGAGGACCCCAAAAGTAGACCAAGACACCCTATGAGAGACCCATATGCCCCTCGGCGTCCCAATCCTCCTATTCATCTCAAAACCAACTTTTCAGGATAGGTACATAGTCCCCTGTACTTTCCATATCTACCTACAAATTGCTATTTTAGTCTGTTATTTGTCGGGATCTTGCATTTTATGTATTAGGTCACATAGTCTAATTAGGTTGATCAAGGAAAATCAATTCCAGTCCATTTCCAATCCCTCAAGGAAGGAGATCTAGGTCTGATTGGCTCACCTTCATGGTTGATAGCCAATCTATTCACCTTGTTGATCTCCCTCTTTAATGAAACGTAGGAAAAGGGCCCCTTGCAAGCCTAAGTTCTTTGCATTTAGGACCTAGGACTTTCTCCCCCCGCCCCTCTTTTTCCCATTTCAATTACTAATTATCTTTAATTCAATCCACTAAGGGGTTTGACCTAGAAGAATGTGCTCACCTATTAATTTGAAAAGCTCCTAAAAAGTGTACCTAAACACCACCTTAACAAATTCAAATACCAAGAAGGTAAAGGCAAGCAACTTTTTAAATATGCATTTTGACAAATTATTCTCATGAATCTCAAATCAATCTGACATGATAGATTGGGTTCATGAAAGTCAAGACTGAAAATTGACCAACAAGACTTTTTTGTGTTAGATCATTCACCGAGACATTAATAAAACTAAAATAAATAATTCAATGACTAACAAATCGATTTCAAATAACATTAATATTATTTTTCTATCATTGACCCCAAAACTAACCTCTTTTATTCTCTTATTTAATATGACATTTGTTTTAATTTAATTATCACATCCAAATCCATTATCTAATTCAATTGTGTACTAATTAGTTAACCTAAATAAATTCCTCAACATAAATATAAAAACATTCCTATTTATTTAAAAATTTAATACCCACATCCACAATAAAAATGATATTTGAATGGGGGCGACCCTTTGGTGAAATGGTGGGGCTTCTTGCCTATAGAGCCAACAACCAAGGTTCAAACCTCGTGGGGTTGCTTTCTATTGCGTCAACAATGGAGATGTTTACCCTAGTATTAAGGGGAGGCTCCTTGGTAAACTAGTGGGGCTTCTTACCTGTAGTGCCAATAACCAATGCCCAAACCTTAATATTTTAAAATAGGGGTGGGGAGCCTAGCTCGATTGGCTAAAACATCCTGTTGTAGGCAAGAGGTCATGAGGTCTAGTCTCCCCCCAAAATGTGGTACTACAGGGTGTGTCACGCCAGCGCCACTGATCACGTGAAAAAAAGTTTAGCAGAACTGACCGATTCCTGTAGTCTAAAAAAAAACAAATGAAAATTGAATGAACTAGGTAATAACAACTTTTAAATTTTAATAAAATAAATAATATTACACATATTAAAAAAAATTATTATGCCAAGAGGCTAGTGGCATCCAACAATCTGTGTGAAGTTTTTGAAGCTGCATTTAAAATGACAGGGAGGTGGAAAGAGAAATCAAAGATTTAATCACAAAATAAATCAATAAAAAAGAAAATTAGAGAATGATAACTCTTGGATATTTTATATATATTAATATTTAATATATGTATGTGAAATATATGATATTTAATAACCTTGAGTACTACATTGCCACGTTGTTCTACGTGAATTCTACTTTTGTGCCCAGCTCTGGCAGTCGCCAGATTTAGCGGAGAGTTTGCTTAATTCTCTATTTTCTTGTACGATTTTGTCAACAACATACTGCAGAGATGATGCTTTTCTCTGTCACACCTGAACACAAACATCAGACTGCCAGGGGCCACATGTACTACTTGTCAGCTGAATTCTCGATGAAGAAAACCAGAACGCATGGATATTCTGACTGCTCCAATGGGGATTGCGCATTCAACTACACACCTAAAAATACAAATGCCCATAACTTGGTCGTACTAATCTGGTTTTTAAAGAAAATGGGATATCTAGAATGAGTTCCATTTCTAGTTTATTTGGCGATTTGAAGTTACTCGTCACTCATGCAATAAATTATTATAACTTGGTCATACTAATCTGGATTTAGAGAAAAAGTGATATGTAGAGTGAACCTAGTATTCAATTTTGTTTCTAGTTTATTTGGTGTTTGTAGTTACTAGTCATCCATGCAATCTAGTGAGACCGATTGTCATGCTACAAATTGTCATAACTTGGTCATACTAACTTGGATTTAGAGATAGAGAAAAAGTGATGTGTATATTGTTCGCCTAGTATTCAATTCGATTTCTAGTTTATTTAGCGTCTTTAGTTACTAGTCACCCATGCAATCTAGTGAGATGGATCATCACCGTAGGGACACTTGAAGATGGGTATTATGTTTTGAATTCCTATTAGAATTTAATGTTTAGTTATCAACTTCATTGAAGTATGCTTTGATTTTTCATAAAACTCATTGTAATTTGACTAATCATATCTAATTGTTCTTGGAATTTTTTTATGGAGGACCAATTATAGTATAGAGACGCATATTAATTCACTAAGGGGTTCAACATTTAGTCATCAACTTCATTGAAGTATGTTTTCAAATTTTCATAAAACCAATTGTAATTTAGCTAATAGTAACTAGTTGTTCTTGGAAATTCTTTGTGGAAGACCAATTATAGTATAGAGAAGCATGTTAATTCACTATGGGCTTCAACATAAACACTAGATTCCATGGACCATTTTTATAATTGTTCCCATAACCTTTTAGGTGGTTACTTATGTGTTTTGTGAAGCATTTTAATGGGATGATAGCCATAATACCTCTACACATCACATGGTTTAGGTTAAACATTTGATCTATTTCTTGCCCACCAATATATCAATTAAATACTACTCCCCTATGCATGTTTGAGGCTTGAAAAACTAATTACCTTGCACATTTTTAATCACGATTAATAAAGCACGTATAGGTATTTAAAAATACATAAAAAAAATTACATAGTAAATTTTACAAAATTTTGTTACATTCATTAATTACATATAAAGTTTGATTACATAAGAGTTTATATAGACACTTATACCCAATGTTAATTGAATCTATTTCAAAAGTTCTTCAATCATTTATAACTTTAATCTATGTTTATATATAATTTAGCTTAAAGCTAGTTAACGATTTTATCATTCATTTATGAAATACAGTCTTCTAAAATATATATTCTGTCATATACACTTTATACTATTTGTGACACAACTATAATAAATACTCAATTTATCAAATTTATGGAAACAATACTATTGACATAAATGACATGTTATGTTCTTAGAATAGTTATATAGACAAAGTCAAAAAATGCAGAGAAGCAAAAGCTCAAAAGAAAACCCCGAGTTGACTAAAACCATGCTCAAGTTGCAACTAATAAAAAACTTGTGACATTAGACCTACTTGTTCAAAATCTACATATTTGGAACTAGTTGCCACTTGGCGCATGCATCTATAGTTATTTCTTCTAACAATGTGACATCTACATGAGATACACAACCCCATCTAGACTTATTGATTCTAGACTTTCTAGCCTACATGTTACCTCTAAAGGCTAGACACATACTTTTGGTGCATTCTTAACCATCTAATTCAATGCAATACACAACATGTGAACTATTGAAAACACATTATTTGTGGGCTTTGTGTAACACTTCTCAATAACCACTTATTTGAGCTTGAGTCTATGCACATAGATTTTCACCTTTCCTTCACTCAAATCCTCTACTACGAAGCTCTGTTACAAAAATGAACTTAGCTCTTTTAGGAGCCAAGGTATCCTTGAACCTAATTCTACAACTAAGTGGTTTGTGGAAAAATCTACAACACCTATGCACTCTCATTGCCAAATTTTTTATAGACTTCTTTGACAATGGCTAGCTACATAACCATGTCCCTTCATTGTTCAATTGCACACACCTTCATACTTGTTAATTGTTGTGCTACTCATTCAAAAAAAACTTTTGCACCTTGCCTTCCTTTTCTCTTCAAGGCTTTTTCACCTTTATTGTGTTGTTAGATCCCCGACCAATGACAATGGGATGAGAAGGGGGTACACCAAATGTTTTAAGACATCAAACTATTTATCAAGTGAATCTATTTGTATTGCAACAACCATGCCTAGAGTAAATAAATATACACATGTGGCTAGAGTAGAATGTTGCAAAGATTGAAGCCATGCAACAATGGATTGTGTTTTTGGGATAGGTGTGTCATACATGGAAAAGTTCATCCCACTATGACAAATATTTTATAATGTGCATGTGTTCGTATGATGTGTATAATAAAATGTTGTGTAACATGTTTAAGAGAATCAATGAAAATGTAAGGATGTGTAAGAGATTTTATGATGTGCATAAGAGCATGTAAGAGTGGAGTTACATTGTTGACTTGACTTGTTGATGAACTCATGAAACATGTTATGACATGTCATAGAGAATCTTTCAATTGAGATAATAAAGTGAATATGGAATGCCCGAGTTGGCAAGTGGATTATAATGAATTTATGACAACTTATGGTAGGTGTAAGGAATGTGCTAGTTGATAAATTTTCTAAAAATAACTTCATAATTATCATTGCTAACTCCACCTCCTTAATTCATGCATACAAGAGTGTTGGAGATACATAAAATATACATAAGATTTCAAGATAAATGGCACATTAATCCTAACATTCTCCCACTTAATGTTATACATTGCAGACAAATCTATAGAAAATATGAATATAATTAAGTACAAGAATCAAGACACATGACCTTCCTACCAAGATAACTTTTTTGTGGTAACTGGCTTCATAAGTGAATCTAAAGCACTATCTAGAGTGTCAACATTCTCTAACAAGACCTTAACAGTCTCAAATATTTCCTCCACAAGTTATACCGAACATCAACATGCTTATTATGAGCATGATACATGAGATTCTTAGCAAAAAAAATAAAATTTTGATTATGATATCCAATTATAACAAATCTACAATCTACAATCAATACCTATACAAAGTATCTATAACCAAACTACCTCCTTAGAGGTATACGTAGTAGCCATATATTCTACTTTAGTAGTGGACAAAGAAACTATGGGGTACCTTTTACTCATCCACCTCACTGTACCTCTAGAGAAAACACATAGCCACTAGTGGACCTTTGACTATTTGAGTCACCTTCCTAATCTACATCAAAAAATCCCTATATGTCCAGTGACTTGTCCATACCATGATAACAAAAACAATAATTATAAATTCCATGTAAATATCTAAATACCTTCTTAATGAAAGCCCAATATTCTCTACCAAGGTCAAATATAACCTACTCAAAACTCCCATTGCTTGGGCAATATTTGGTCTAATGTAAGTCATCACATACATCACACTACAAACAACACTAGTAAAAGGAACATTAGATATCCTCTCAAAATCATCATCCACGTGAGATATTATGGTTTGCAATGATTGAGCGAGGGTAGTCCTATGTGAGTTTGTTCCTATAGGATCTCTCAACCTTGCAATTAACTCAATTTATTTTTTGTTATTTTCATTTTGCCTCAATATATTTTCTTTTGTTTCTGGAGCATGATGAGGAATTCTAGGAGGTGTTTGTTGAGGTTGTTCTCCAGGAGGGATTTCATCATGAGGTGAATTAGGAATTTCAACATTTTGGGGTGTATTGTCAATTCCTAAAAATTAAATAAATTTTTATCAAAAAGCATATTCAATCTACCTATTTAATATAAAAATGACACTAAAAAACTAAAAAATATTATTCCTTTGACCTCCTCGACGTCGTGGCAAATTTTTGGCAAAGAATCAACAAAGAAACTCGTTTTAGTAGAAATGAGCAAATAAAAATGACTTTTTTTTTTCTTTTTATTGCTTGTCTAATCAATAATGCGAGTGTGTTATTGCTTGACTTAGCAATAATGTGAGCACGTTATAATGCACTCACATTATAATGCACTCATGTTATGGTTTTAATGGGGCCAAAATGTGGGGTGGCCACTTTTTGGTTCCCCATCTTTGTGCACCTACCCCCCAAGTGTAGGTGCTCTTAGTGAATTTATAATGATGCATGTTTGTTAGTTTTTCATTATGATACTTGTCCAAGGTGCCATAGGAATAACTTTCACCATTTGACACTTTTTCTCTTTACCTATTTTTTAAAGTTTTGAAATTTTTACTTATATTTGAATGGATGGGTTGGATAGAGATTTGGATTTGGAAATTCTTGAAATAGATTATGGATGGAAGGTCAAATTTAAGCATGTATTTCCCTAGTGAGTGGATAGTATCCCTTACTAAATAATATTTTCATATGAACTACATTGATTGTCATTTTGCTTATAACTGTTGGTAGAAACCTTGTTGGTTGCTAATTTAGCTTCTCCAAAATGTAAACATATGGTACCATTGCAACTCTTACATTATATGATGTGTAAAGAAGGGGGATTTGCTGCCCTTGAGACTCTTAGGTTACAGAAGAGCCTAAGGGAGAAAACTACCTTGAACTACCTCAAACTACCTAATAAGTTGAAAAGGAAGGGCAAACATGACTTTATTTCCCTTATGTTTATGATAAATGTTTTCTAGAACTGGGTGAGTCGACCATAGAGGTCTCAAATTTCTGACCAAATGGCTCTTTGTCAGAGGATGACATCGTGAGGGTCAAACTTTAGCGTGCCACACTGGAGTCTTAGAGATGCGCTGGTGTCCTGTACAGGTAGAGGGTCAAGAGACAACCATAAACACATAAAGTCTACTTGTAGACATGGAAAATGTACTGATTGATGCTACACACTTGATCCTGATTTTCTAACATCGTTTCCTCATGAATCATCTTCTCGGCTTGTCATCAAATTCCTCTCTTAACTGGATTAGATCAATTTTATCTAATTAAGTTGTCATCTCCTGTTAATTAAATAAATCATTTTTATTTAATTAACCTCATAGTCTCTATTAATTAAATAATTCCTTTTATTTGATTAAATCTCTAAGGTCATCTTATTAAATTAAAACAATTCTTATTTAATTTAAGCTAACAACATCTCTCTTTAATTAAATAAATAAATAATCTTTATTTAATTAAGTCTAAATCACATTCCTCTCAATATTGATTTAAATAAATCCTAGAATCTAAGTCAAAATTGTCACATCATCTAAATCTCCTATTAAATTAATCAAATCCTGATTAATCTAATCCTAATCCATGTCACATCCTCTAACTTTTGCCACTTGCTCAATAAATCATTTATTTTGAATTATTTAAATCTCTAATTACTTTCAAAAAGGCATCAATGGTTGGAATATTCCCCAAATTTGAAAATCCCTCCAAAAGGACATGTCCTTCCTAGAAGGCATTTAACTCATCTTACAAGTCCTTTTCTTGAGCCATGTAACATTAACTTCACCTTTCACCTCATCCTTCAAGCCATCTTTTGAATTTGAATCTCCCCTCTCTTTGCACATTCTTCAAAATGTGCACATCCTTCATCCATTCATCTCTTGACAAGTGGCATTTTGCCATTGGTTGAAAGTTAGTCCCACATTGCTTCATTTTGGGCATTTCTCCATCTTGTCTTTCTATAAATAAGAGGCTTCTCTCCTCATTTCATCATCCACAATTTGAGCAAACTTATTATACTCAATTTCATCTTCAAGCATTATCATTTTATCCATTTCATCAAGGCATAGCTAGGTTATTGCAGGTTTTCTCCATGGAGTTCATTTGAAGCAATCACCAAGTGGATCAATCATCACCAAATCATCAAAAGCTTGCATAGGAGTTGGGAAAGGGCCAATTTCCACATCAAATTGGCACCAACTCCCCCATAAGATCAAGAGTTTGCATGTTTCTAATAGGATTTGATCTATTTCCTTGCTTTTTCATTGTGTTCTTGTTTTTATTCCTATTTTGAGCATTGCTAATGGATTTTACATGGGGAACTTTGATCTTGGCTTGCATTTGAATCTTCTAATGTGTTTGTTTATTGTGTTTTGCAGGTCCTAGGATCTTGGTTTTACACTACTAACAACCCGATGTTCTAGTTTTACAATTTGACAAAAAACATACGAAAATGCAAAGTACAACAAGAAGAATACCATGAAAGCTACTCTAATAGAAAATATGACAAAGAAAGAAGAAGAATGCCAACTTACTCAAGATCCAGTTTGCTAGCTAGCTCCAAGAAAATGAATAACACCTACACACATACTAACAATAAAAATTTTGGGGCTGTGTTTTGAGGTTTGCCTCATTCAAACCCCTATTTCAATGTTCCCACCTCCACAAACAACCTATAGACAACAAGATTATATAAAAGTGATAAAGAAATAGATAGAAAAGACACAATGAAGTAGAGAGCAAGGACAATATAGATGCTACCCTACAAGTAAGATAATGAAAGTAAGAAAATAAACACAATATCACCTCCCTTTCTACAAGCTCTCAAGGTTAATAGAGAAAGGAGAAGAACAATATCACCATGCCAATGAAGTGGAGCCTCAAGAACCTGTAATAGCAATGGAACTAGAGCAAGAAGATGATAGAGATGCCAAGAGAAGTCTTAGAACCAAGAGAGAGCTTGAGAATGAGATAGAATTGAGTTCAAATGGGAAAATTGGAGGCAAATAGTCATTCTCGACAGTCAAGATTAGGCAGGGGGATGCTATGCTCACAGGTGATAGATAATCACAAAATCTTTACCATTTCCTAAGGCATGAATCTTGCTAGGACGATAGCACAACACATAGATGTCCATGCAACGTGCACACATCCCTAATAGAAATTCCCTTCATTGATCCTAAACAACATGGACATGTGGGGAGAGGAAAGAAAATGCGGCAGTTTTTTGCATTATCAAACTTGTAAGGCTAAAATGAAGGTAAATCAATGGGAAATTGTATTGGGTGCAAATTTATGCCATTATAGGATGCTACCAAGGGAAATGGAAGGTATGTTGGATGGAGGGTGATAACGTTTGGGAAAAAACTAGATTAAGGGGGTGTGTTGTTCAATAATGGATTGGATGATGGAAAATAGGTGGATGGAAGGATGAGATGGTTAATTCATGAGATAAATATCATGGGTTTGAGTGTAACTAGTGTTTTCATTAGTTGTCATTGACATCAACAATTGGGGAGATTGTTGCACATATGTTTGGAATTGTTTGTCATCGATGCTTGTGTCTACACTTAGTTTGGGTTGTCACTTGTGCTTATAGTTGTATGTTGTTGATACTCTATATGTTGCTGATGTTCATGGTTGGATGTCAGGCCTTGTTTGATGACAATTAAAGCTGTATTGAGTATGGTTGCTATTAGTAGAGATGATATCATGATGATATGTTAAGATGAGGATTATAAGAATTAAGATGAGGATTATAAGTAATGTTGATGTTGGAGATATGTTGTTGATGGTCTCTAGTATGTTGTATGCTCTCTCTTGTTGTTCCCAAGGATGTATGTGTTGCTACAAGGAAGTTGTAGTCTCCAGATGTTGGTGAAAGTTTTTGCTATAGGAAGTTCCTTTGAAGACTATTTGGGAGAATGCTCCACATTCCTCTACCTTTGAAGATATGGTCTTGTGGTTTGGGATTCAATTTTTATGTTATGTGGATGTTGCACTCCTATGTTTTCTGGTCACTAGTGTTGTCGAGGAGATTTCTATTAATTGTAGTGGTTTGGTAGTTTTGTTTCTTGTTAGGACTGGTTCAAAAATGCTTTGCATTTCTTCACTTTGGTGTTTCTACTCTTGTGGCTTGGTGGACGTGCTCTTAGTGTTTGTATAGTGTCTCAATTTAGTTTTCATGTGATGGTGTTTACCACAAGTTGGTCTATTATTGTTCTATCTCATGACCATGTCTTCTAAGTTTTTGGGTTGAAGTGTTCTATTTCTGGTTAGATTGCGATGGCTGTTTGTGGCATGACAGTGTGAAAGATATATATGGAAGTGTTGTCAGATGTTCATGGAACGTCTCTTTGTGGTTTACACATCAAAGGTTGATCTCTTTGGTGCCACATATTGTTTTGAGTTGGTTTTTTGGGTAATTTATGGATGTCTGATCGACAGGGCTTGTTTTCTTGCTTTCGCTATGTGCTTGGGGGTCTGTGCTAACATTTGAGATTGTGTTAAGATGTATATAGGTCCCGACCTATCTTTTTGAGGACTACATTGAGTAAATTCAATTAAAATTATGGTTTTGGGATGGCTAATAATGTGAGCTACATGTTTCATCTACATGTTTCTTGCCGACTTGGGTTGATGTGCACTAGCGCATGTGTTGTTTGGGATCACATTGGAAGTTGTAATAAGTTTTTTTTGGTCCTCTCTATCTCTTGGATATGATCTTACATCATGTTTTTGTGGCCGACTTGTTGAGGCTATTGTTTGTATTCTATTTTGGCTGACCTAATTGGTGTTTTGTGATCTTGTAGAGGATATAAATGGAAGAAAAAATTAGTTGCAAGTTGAGTGAGAGTGTGGTGGTATGCAAGTATGGAATGATGTAGTGAGTTGTGGAAAATAAAGTTAAGATGAGATTTAATGCCTCAGTTAGGAAAGTGTATTGTTGACATATGTTGTAATTTCTAAATCTTCATGTATCTTGCTATCATACAGTGAGTCTCTTCAGTAGGTCCTTGTATCTTGTATCTTGCCCTAGGGTTGTGCGCCTCAACACTGCAAGTCCTTTGTATCTTTCCCTAAGGTTGTGCGCCTTAGCCTGCAAGTCTTTTAGGGAGCAGTGTGCTTCCTTAGGCAGCGAGCCTTAAAAAAAATGTAATCTTTGTAAGTAGTGAGCTTCCTATATTGTGAGATTTCTCACTATGGTTTTTCCATTCTTGGGTTTTCCATTTAAATCTGGTGCTATCTTGTGCATGCATGTTCATTTTCCTATCTTTTATTGTCATTGATTTGATTAAGTGTTGCCGATCTGTTTATAAGTTGTTGATCCTGTTAAAAGTCTAAATTTGCATGCTATTGAAGTGTTTAAGATCTGAAGGGTTTAAGTTTTTATAGATATTGATTCACCCCCTCTCAATATTTGGGTGTGTTCAACAACTAGGACCAACAATTGTGCATACCATGATGGACATTGAATCTTGAGAATAGGATATGGGATTTTAGGTGTATGGGATTTTGAGTGTTAGGATTTAGATTATGGGATTAGGATTGTTGATTTTGGGATGTGGGGGCCTAAAATGAATTAGGATTTTAAGGATGAGGAGTATGCTTGGGATTAGATGGAGGGTTGTGGGATCAAGATGGAATTAGCATTTGGAGATATCGATTTAGATATGTTACATGGATTCGTTGCTTATTTTTACTTTAGGACCCACCTTATTTATGTGCTTCTTTATATTGGTGGGCCTATGTGGCATTTTTCTTCTTTATTTTAACTATGGAAATGTTTTTGATTTGGTATTGCATTTCAATGCCTGGAAACACAATGATCCTTATATTTTTGTGGGCTCTTTACTTCATATGCACGTGCATCCAAACCACTTCCAAAGTTGATGTTATGGTCCCATGGGGAGATATTATCTTGGAATCCAATGAATTTAGTGCTGAGTTCATTATTTTGGAATAAATCTAATGACGTGTGATTTTGTTGATCTTGATGGAGGATTTTAGGTGATGGATGGTTAGGGATAGTGATAGTGGTATCGATGAAGGATTGGTGTTGGGGTTGATGGGGGTGATAGGGGTGATGGATTGATGAAAGGATTAATAACAACAAACTATTGATTAGAGTGATAGGAGAAACCTACTTGGATGTTGGAGGAAGTTTCCTTAAGATCTGCGAAGGTGCATGACCGACATTTTTTCCAAGAGATTTATAGTTGAGGCCTTGAAATCTCTTGTTTGCTTTGATTTTTATGGGCTCCAAGATGCCTTCCTCATGAAGGCTTTATCCTCTACCTTGATAATTCATGTTATGATTGATCTTATTTGTAATGGGATACTTTTTCCTTTAGTAACAAGACATGAATCCATTTTTAAATGTGTAAGGAGTGGTAGTGGTTGTAATTTCCTTAACAACAAGATAATTGGGTTGGATAAAGGTGGAGGAACCAAGATGATAGTATTGTGGTTTGGGGGTGGCATTGATATGAATGATCTAATATTGAGAGGGTATGGGATCATTAAATGGATTAGTGTGGAGGCTTGAATCTTGATTTAGGTGGGGACATGTTTTGGCATACTTTAGAACAAAAAATAACACCACAAGCAATTTGATGGATGCTATATATAATAGATTTTGTATCAAAAGAAGGTAAGCAAAGAAGAGATAAGTTAAAAGGTAAGGGAAGAATTGTAGAGGTAGAATAGAAGCAAAGTGAGACTATGGGGTTTGAGGTGGAGATTATGAGTAGAGAATAAGGAGTATGATGTGGAGTGAAATTCTAATAAAATAAAGTGGCAAACTGGAGGTGATTAGATAGTGTATAATTATGAGGTTATGTTGTTTGAATTTTCATAGTAAAGTGTATTGAAATGGCTATGACTTGGCATGTAAGAGGGCATATTGTGACAAAGTGAGAATTTATAATCATGGCGATAATCACACAAGCTTAAATAAATAATTGGGTTGTTGTTTCTCTGTGAGATCTCTATGTTACATGTTTTTATGTTGATAGTGCTCCATTGGACCCTCTGATCATGACATTATCATTTTCAATACTTCTTGTCTATGTTTGGATATTGAAACTATTGTCATGTCTTTAACGCTTTCAAAATTCTCATGATTTTTGTGACAAAATCATTGCTTGTTATTAAAGACTCCTTAAACTCCTTCCCAATTATTAAAAAAATGATTTTAAACTTAATTATAATAACAAGGAGATTTAAAAAATTTATCATCCAAGGAAGGCATTTTAAGATGCTCAATTGACTCTTGTATTCATCCATTCTTCCTCAAAGACAAAAAAGAAATCAATAAAACTAAATTTATTTCTATTATTGATAAAGATGGCTCACTCGTTTGTATTGATAGAGCTAGCAATAAAAGTATGTTGTTGTGACAATAATAAAAAGAGATTGTTATGTTATATGAGACATTTACCTAAATACAATATTTAGTTATTCAATATATTTTGAATCTTATGACCCCCAATTAAAAATGAGAGATCTTTGTACTAATTGTTTTATAATATATATTTAAATTGATAAGGCACAACACTTGCTGAAGGTTTTGCAAATGGGGTAACAACTCAAGCGGGCTTAACCTTAGAGAAAACTCCCTGGTTTAGCGCGCTTGAGCTGGAGCAGTACCGGGATGGGTGACCTCCCGGGATGGACCAGTGCTTCACCTCTGTGAGCATCACCTAGATGCAATGAGTGCTGAGTGGACCATTCGATATCATGAGAGATGGGTTCCGGTGAGCCACTACTCATGAAACATGGGTCAATGAGTTTGACTCGAAACTACACGGTTGAATCATGATAGCAATATCATATATTTAAATTGTCAATTTTAGATTTATATTTTATAATTTTAATTATTTTCTTTTTTAATTTATAATCAATTGATTCGGAATCAATAATAAAATGAAACCAAAAATTCACAAGTTTTTTAATCACTCAAAATTAAACTAAACAAACTTTTATATTAATGAACATCAATTTTCTATAATCGATAAAATTGATAATAATTTCTTTTGAATTCATCTCTGTATTTCTTTATATCAAACATTTCAAATCACACTTAATAATCTATCAACAAAATAAAGTCTCGCCTATGTATTAGATGCTTCCCATAAAAACAATTTAATGACTATATAAATCTCAAAAAACATATTTTAACATAAAAGCAATCTTTGAACACTAATCGCTGATTATAGTTTGAAGGATGAGCTAATTAAGATATCACTCGTACTACTTTGAATTTAAACAAATTTGAAATAAACAATATCGATAAGTAGGAGGTATTTTCCACAACGTGTCAAATTATGATATTGCTATCAAGATTCAACCTCTGGAGCAATACTGGGATGGGTGACCTCCAGGGAAGGCCCAGTGCTTCACCTCTGTGAACATCACCTAGATGCAATGAGTTCTAAGTGGATCATTCATTATCATGAGAGATAGGTTCTTGTGAACCACTACTCATGAAACATGGGTCAATGAGTTTGACTCATAAAACTACAGGGTTGAATCCTGATAGCAATATCATAATAAACAATGTCATACGAAAATTTAATTAGAAACTAAAGATTATTAAGAAATGTTTTTAAATAAATACATTTGAATAAAGTGGTGCATCCTACTGCTGAATAAAGTGATGAATAGTCTACCCAATAATGTAAACTTCAAAATCACAGTGAAGTTCGTGACACGTACTACACTGTTAAATCTTGTCTGATGATCCTCTTTACTGCAGGAACCTTAACAATTATAGTGCAGCATCCGTTGTTTTATACTGGCAGTGTGTGCATGGAAAAGAGGATCTGTCCATTATCAGGCTATCGAAATAAGTATAAAAGCTTTCACCAATGCTCACAAGCAATAGCTGGGGCTCTCTCTGCCTAAAGACAAAAAGATATGTGCCTTCTCATACAATGGCAGTTTTTTATGAGAACCTTAAACAGTTTACATTTTCTATGAGTAATATGTTGTCCATATGTATGGACAGCTAGTCTTCTATCACTTTCATAGAAATCATAGAAAGTGATCTATTATAAATTCAAAAGATTATTTTTGAAATCAGCTGTGTATGTTTTTAATTCAACATTTCAAATTTCAAATTACGTTCAGCAATCTATCATCATCTTCGTAAAAGCGATCTATTAGAAATTCAAAAGATTGTTTTTTAAATCAACTGTGTATATTTTTATATCGTCATCATCTTTATAGAAAGTGAACTATAAGAAATTCAAAAGATTGCTTCTAGAATCCACTGTGTATGTTTTTGTATTAGATGGATCCCTGAGTGTAATCCAAAATGTTGATACAAAAACATACACAATTGATTTCAGAAACAGTCTTTTGAAAACTTCATGAACTGTGAAAAACTCATTCGCCTACCATTAGAAATTATGAAATTTTCTATTTTGTGCAGCTAAATTCACTCTCTTTAACCTGCACCCAACATCATCAATGACCCAGTACAAAGAGCGAGATTTGAAAATGCTGAGGATGCAAAACACATCTAAATTATGCAAACCTTGTTCCTTGAATAAATTACTCTAAATTTGAGTTTATCCATGGACATGATAAATTGAAAACAATGCAAACCATGTTTTTTTCATCACATCTACTCAAATATCTTAGATTTTGATACTAAGCTACTATGAGCCAGTACAAGAGAGAGATTTGAAAACGCTGAGGGTGCAAAACACATCTAAATTATGCAAACCTTGTTTAGAGTTGAGTTTATCCATAGACATGATAAGTTGAAAACAATGCAAACCATGTCTTTTTCCATCTGCATTTTACTCAACTATCTTAGATGTTGATACTGAAGCTACTATGCTAAACAACTCTAGCCATGTGAGGCAATGTGTAAGTGCCTCTGTAAAGATACCTACTTGTATTGTTGATTTACTTTCATAAACAAAATGACTGAACTGAATGATTATGCATCATAGAATTGACCTAGTAACCATTAGAGAAGTTGAGGTACTGACTAGGCTAGGGTTTAAATATCCTATTTCTGCATTTACATCTCCAAACCTCTGGATAATAATCCATGGGACTCACAGTCCTGGTTGGATTGATGGGAACTGTTACACTCATGCAGGGAGTACATCCATTGCATTTTGATCTGCAATCTGGTGGTAGAGATCCTATACCCAACCTCCTCCTGATGATGCCCATAAATGTTATATCTGTCCTCCTATAATATACCTCTTTCAGAACACAAAACAGCAACAACACCATGCCCATAAATATCAAAAACTGCAGAGCTCTTCTCTGTACTGATTCCATAAACTCCAAATGTCCTTCTCCCTGCAACCCTTCTGCATTGAACTGGGTAGATAATAAAAGGTCACTGCACATTTAAAACAAAAGAATGCGGCATTCTTTTCCAAAATAAGACCATATGCCTGGCAATCTGATAAGATCAATGGGGTATAGTTTGTTTTTTTGTTTTGACTTCAAAAAGCCTGCCAGACTGCCATTTGTTCTTTGTTGTACTTCACGGACTGAGGATGATTTCTGAGATAGTTGTTGTAACTTTCATAAAAATGGGCATTGAGTGAATGAGTTTCATATTTAACTACTGTGCTCTTTGTAGGAATCCACACCCACAACAAACTTCCAAAGAGATGAAAGCAATATTGCAGTGACTGATAGACAATGAGAACTTAATGTTCATAGAGACCTAATGCCTGTAATGTAGGTGGGGAGTCTTTTCATGGTGGAATGGTCTCTATGATTTGGGGGGAATACAACACTTGAGTTGATAGGTTTCAGAGTAGTAATTTAAGAGGAGATCAACTTTTGGATACGGGCAGGTCCCACTTCTAGTGAAAAGACTGTCCTTTATCCACAGAATCTTGGCCCCTATGTTTTACCTAGACCTCTTGAATCATTCCTGCCCATCTAGAAGCATTTCCTAAACGAACCTGCATTTAATAGAACATGGGAGAGCATTCTTATGAAACAAGGGCATTCATTACACGCCAGAGTTTCGGAGATAAATCTGTCCCCATAGGACCCACAAGGATTACCGAATTACTTGCACTGTCTTTACTTTTCCAGGAAGGAATTCTTTCTGATTTTTATAGCTATGGGCTGCCAGGCCATAGATGTGGTCTATTTAGCTTCTAATCCTCGCTGATGTGAGGATGCTAATTTAAATTTACTTTCAATCATGTAATTTATAATTTTTTGAATTTTATATTAATATTATACATTTCTCTATTATTATTTTATTGGGTTTAGAGTTTGGGATAGACCAGAGGTCTTGTCGTCCATGTTCCAATAATTGTTCACTCCTTGTTCACCTGATCCCCCTCCATGTTCCAATAATTGTTCACTCCTTGTCCACCTAATCCTCCAAAAAACTTTCTTATTTTAACCAATAAAAAACTTTTACTCTAGTAAAATATTGTAAATGCACTAATACATCTTCACATGTGAATGTGATCAACTACACATGCAACTTCATGTATAATATATAACAAGTTGCTCCAAAATACCCACTTTTATAATTTCTTGAAATCTTTAATGTTTATTAATTATCATCCACTTGCATAGGGAGCCGACTAACTCCTAGACAAAAAACACCTATGTACATACAAAAAGACATGAAAACATACATAATGACATACATCGTAACATACATAACATGAAGATACGGTGTAGTGCGGGGCCCACCAGACGGATGATAGAAGTGACAAAACCGACAATAGAAGGAAACGTCACGGGAAGCGAGGATGTGTCATGTTGCCGAATTATGTCGGCGTTTTTTTGCCTTGTGCGAGAAGCTATCCGTTATGCGCAAGAAGGGCGGTGATGTGATTAAGACATGCGGTTTAAATTGTAACGGGTGTTGTTCTTGGAAGACACTTGGAAAACACACTGTGCTTTGGGTTTTCTTATTCTGCAGGTTGAAATTGAAACATTGGAGAGCAAGGGAGCACTATAGGCAGGGGAGAGGACCAACCGACTTCAGGTGGGGTTTCTAACCGACTATATGCAATGGTGAAAGTTTTTATGTATTGTTTCATGTGTTTTTGTATGTATATAGCTGCATTGTTGTTGTGGGTTGCAAGTTTCTCAATGTTTTGAGAACCTGGAATCTTAAAAAACATATGAATGTCTTCAAAAGCTTTTGTTATTAAAACCGTAGGAATGTAATGAAATACGAACCATTTTATAAACACCCATTGTTTCCAACAACCTTTGACACTGTGTATTCTGCTCTTTCATTATGTAGGTTGAAAGTGAAAGGTTGGAGAGTGGAGTTGCAAGTGAAAGGTTGGAGAGCAAGGGGAGATTGAAAAAAGTGAGTTGAGGGGTTTCTAATCATTTGGGTTGTTAGTTGTAAAGGGGTTTAAAATGTTATGAGGGTTGTAAATTGTTTTCTAACTTTGAGTGGGTTGTGGGTTTTGTAAAACCCAATGCTTTGCATCTTAGAATTTTAGAAAAGAAAGTGAATGTCTTTACAAGCTTTTGTTATTTAGACCCTAGGAATGTAATGAAAGGCATTGTTTTATAAACACCCATTGTTTTCCAAGAAGCATTAACACTGTGTTTCACCACTTTGAACAAGTTTACTCATTATCGGTGATAATGTCAAGAAATTGGTGTTCTTGCTATTTTTAATGCACATGTACATATACAAGCTTGAAAACCACGAGGGTTTGGGTATGTTGTGATGTGGGTTGTAGTTTTATAAACACTTAGTGTTTTCCATTTCATTGCATTACACATCTATCAAGCCGAAAACATTACTTCACATTGCATAACTAATAAGTAGATGCTCATAGATAGATGACAAAATTTAAATTACAATATAGTTCTTTTACATAGTCAACCTAAAAGCAGATATGCAGTTAGTTCACATTGCATAGGTAATAACTATAGCCACAACTATAGGGAACTCCACCTGCACAACCAAGTACTATTATGAAATATATTAATTTCTTCATTGTAGAGTGATGATTGCAGCTGCCAATTATATTTTTTTGTCATGGTATTCCATGAGAGCACATTTTTTTGAGGTATTTTTTGAAACAGTTCACTGCCTTGTCTTTGAAAGCATAATAGTAAGCAACAATAGAGACAAGGCAGTGAACTATTTGGAAAAATGGCTAAAAGAAATGTGGTCTCATGGTCAATGGAATGCCATGCCAAGCCATATACAAGGAAATTAATTGTTTCTATGTGTGATTGGTTATCTATGGCTTGCCACTATGTTTTGGCAAACATTCTCATCTCGCACTATTTTTACAAAATAATTGCAGATAGTTAGAGTGATAATTGCAGATATATAATGATAATTAGAGTGAAATTTGCAGATGGAGACCTCCTAACCAAATTTTGCTAGAAAATGGGAAACACCTTATTTAACAAGCAACGCAGTTTGGCTCGTAGATATATATTGTCATCTTCAGTAGAGGTATCAACAATATATTGTGAGACTATACCCACAACTATAGGGAACTCCACCTATGCAACCAAATACTATTGTCAAAGATATTAATTCATTCATACTAGAGTGATAATTGCAACTGCAAATTGCATTTGTTTGTCATGGAATTCCAAGAGACCACATTTTTTGAGACATTTTTTTCAGACAGTTCACTGCCTTGTCTATGAAAGCATATTAGTAAGCATAATAGTAAGCAACAATAGAGACAAGGTAGTGAATAGTTTGAAAATTTCCTCAAAGAAACGTGGTTTCATGGTGATTGGAATGCCATGACAAGCCATAGACAAGGAAATGAACTATTTGTAAGTATGATTGCTTATCTATGGCTTGTCATTGTGTTCTGGCAGACATATACTCACCTCACATCGTGTTTTTCAACTTGCAATTATAGAATGCATGCATATGGTTGTTGGAAAACATTGTGTGTTTACTATTAAAGCATAATAGTAGATTTGGATTGTCATGGCATTCCAACACCACGGTGATTGGAATGACATGACAAGCCATAGCCAAGGCAATGAACTGTTTATATGTATGATTGCTTATCTGTGGCATGTCATTGTGTTTTGGCAGACATATACTCATCGCACACTGTGTTTTCCAACTTGCAATCACAATATGCATGTATATGGTTGTTGGAAAATATTGTGTGTTTACTATCAAAGCATAATAGTAGATCTAGATTGTCATGGCATTCCAACACCATGGTGATTGGAATGACATGACAAGCCATAGACAAGGCAATGAACTGTTTCTATGTATGATTGCTTATCTATGGCATGCCATTGTGTTTTGAGAGACATATACTCACCTCACATTGTGTTTTCCAACTTCGAATCACTCTATGCATGTATATGGTTGTTGGAAAACATTGTGTGTTTACTATCAAAGCATAATAGTAGATTTGGATTGTCATGGCATTCCAACACCATGGTGATTGGAATGGCATGACAAGCCATAGGCAAAGTAATGAACTGTTTGTATGTATGTTTTCTTATCTATGGCAAGCCATTGTGTTTTGGCAGACATATACTCACCTCACACTGTGTTTTCCAACTTGCAATCACCCTATCCATTATCTTATATGTATTTTACCGTTTACTTTAGAGTGTTGTAGATATTTATGGTCTATGGTTTCATTAAACCTAACAACGAGAATCCATTGCACATTGTGTTGTGTAAGCTTCCATGCATCATACATAATTATTGTTAGAACTGTATTCTCTGTTGTGCACTTCAATGTTTTTGTTCTATTGTATTTTTATTCTTTTTTGGGGGTTGCAGACTACAAGGTAACTCATAGTGATTAGGTAAGATTGAAAGACCATTTTCATTGTTTGTCTTATTACTTGCATTAGAATGACAAGATTAGTATTACTATTAGTTTTTTGTTATAACTCTGGAACTTTATGGGCTAAGGATTGGGAAGCAACCCATATCCTCCTAGGTCAAAGATTGTGTTTAATATTCTAACTCATTTCTTGCATTAGAATGAAATGAATCTTTTGAAATAAATCTACTGCTTTATGGGGTTAGTTTACATTATTTTTTCTTGATATTGTTATTTCCTCTCTGTGCCATGCATGCAAAATGATCGCATGAACTAATCTTAGGTGCATTTATAAACTAATTTAAATAATTTTCTTCCCTCTCTTTTCCAAACAACACACCATTTGTTGTATATTTCTTGTTTCAATTGCCAGAAGAAATTTGTAAATCTAGAATACAAATATGCAAGTTAGACATCAAAGCTTATAATATAATTGCTTTGTTGTATCAATATGGGGTTTGAATTTAAAAGCATGCTAAGCTCAAACTAGGATAATCTACAGGTATTTCTAATCTTCAACTTAATACACATATCCAATATGTCCATGCATGAGGGTATACACTATAATCAATATTGACTATTTAATACTGCTACATGCTACTGATTCCCAATTATGACCCTATTTTACATGCCAACAAAAGTAGCTTTCCACAGCCTGACAGAAGAAATCCCTGAAATATAAGTTCCATTTATCTTTGTGATATATGATAACCTTGTTCTATCTTTTTGCATAGAAATGAGTTTCTTGTGATATGGATGGTACAACAATGATGTAGAGTATAATTGTGGTTATGATTGAGGACATAACTTCTTAGGAAATTCTCTGATGGAAGGTCAACTTGATATCAGGTTTGGGTTGCTACAGTATCGACTTAATGGATTTATGTTGTAGAATTGTCATAATACATATCACTGCGTTTTTAAATTTTGTATGTTTGATTCTAAAGTTACATAATTTTTGTTGGCGAAAGTTGTCTATTTGAACTATTGCATTCCATAGTTTTTTCTTTTTTTATTGAATTAATTCTATTAAGAAAAATACAGAGAATCATGGCTATGAGCAAACAATAGCCATAACTAGTACAACTACATAGTAGCCATCTAATTAAGATACATATTATCCCTCCAAAGAAGGGAACAATGAAAATAGAAACAACAATAATCTGTCACATACCAAATGGGACTAAAGCAAGAGAAATTTGTAAACCGAAACAGTCCCAATTGAACAGTAACCAATCGAAGTGTTCAGTTGTGTAGGTTTTGGTATCGGCTTTGATATCCAATTGATTAGCCACATGGTTGATAGTATGATGTATTTCCTTGAAGCATTGATAATTGGATTTGTTCTAACATCCTTGAATACAATGAAGAATTATCCAAGCAGGTTTAGTCTAAGCCAACTTGTAGTTTTGAGCAAGAATCATGGAGGCTTAGTGTATGCCATCTCCAACCTAAGGCATAGCACAAAGTTAATGGAATTTTTTTGTGACTAGTATCATAAGGGCATTATTTCAAGTCCTAGGAGGTCAAATTTTCTACTTTGTACACTGTAATTTTTTGAACTTACGATGGATTTGCATTGCATTAGGACAATCATAGATGCCATGAACGGATCTTAGTCAACTTGATTGGATGATTGCATATTGTTCAACATAAGTTGGACAACACTATATAAAGGTTGATTTACGTACACAAGGCAATGGACTATTTTTGTGTATGATTGCTTATCTATGGGTTGCCATTGTGTTTTGGTAGACATATACTCACCTCACACTATGTTTTCCAACTTGCAATCATATTGTACTTGTATATGCTTGTTGGAAAACATTGGGTGTTTACTATCAAAGCATAATAGTAAATATGGATTGTCATGGCTTTGCAACACCATGGTGATTGGAATGCTATGACAATCCATATATAAGGAAATGAATTGGTACTATGTATGATTTCTTATCTATGGGTTGCCACTGTGTTTTGGCAAACATATACTCACCTCACACTGTGTTTTTCAACTTGCAATCATATTGTGCATGTATATGCTTGTTGGAAAACATCAGGTGTTTACTATCAAAGAATAATAGTAAATATGGATTGTCATGGCATTGCAACACCATGGTCATTGGAATGCCATGACAAGCCATAGACTAGGTAATTAACTATTTTTGTGTATGATTGCTTATCTATGGGTTGCCACTATGTTTTGGCAGACATATACTCACCTCACACTGGTTTTCCAACTTGCAATCGTATTGGGCATGTATATGCTTGTTGGAAAACATCGGGTGTTTACTTTCAAAGCATAATAGTAAATATGGATTTTCATGGCAATGCAACACCATGGTGATTGGAATGCCATGACAAGTTGTAGACTAGGAAATGAACTATTTTTGTGTATGATTGCTTATCTATGGGTTGCCACTGTGTTTTGGTAGACATATACTCACCTCACACTGTGTTTTCCAACTTGGAATCATAGTGTGCATGCATATGCTTGTTGGAAAACATTGGGTGTTTACTATCAAAGCACAATAGTATTGGAACACCATGGTGATTGGAATGCCATGACAAGTTGTAGACTAGGCAATGAACTATTTTTGTCTATGATTGCTTATCTATGGGTTGCCACTATGTTTTGGCAGACATATACTCACCTCACACAGTGTTTTCCAACTTGGAATCATATTGTGCATGTATATGCTTGTTGGAAAACATTTGGTGTTTACTATCAAAGCATAATAGTAAATATGGATTGTCATGGAATTGCAACACCATAGTCATTGGAATGCCATGACAAGCCATAGATTAGGCACTAAATTATTTCTATTGTTTGTCTATGGCTTGTCATGGCATTCCAAGACCATGGTCCTGGAATGCAATGACAATCCATATTTACAATTATGCTTTGATACATTTTTTCAACAATCCATATTTACTATTTAGCCATGGTGTTGGAAGCCATGGGAATCCATATTTACTATTATGCTTTGATAGATTTTTTGCAAGCATGTGTAGCTTGTTCAAAAGAACTTGTTTTAGGATTTTAGCCATAGTAGCAAGGCAATGAATAGTTTCATAGAATGCTTTGGTAGACATGTATGAAAAATGTGGTAGCATAGTAAACTGTTTGATATAATGCCTCAAAGAAATGTGGTCTTGTGGTGAAGGAATGCCATGAAAATCCATATTGTAGGGTGTTGTAATATGGATTGTCATGACATTCCTTCACTACGAGACCACATTTCTTTGAGGCATTATATCAAATAGTTCACTATGCTACCACATTTTTCATACAAAAATGTTCACTTCCACATTTTTCATACCAAATCATTCTATCAAATTGTTCATTGCCTTGCTGCTATGGCTAAAATCCTAAAACAGGTTCTTTTGAACAAGCTACGCATGCTTACAAAAAATCTATCAAAGCATAATAGTAAGCAACAACATAGACAAGGAAGCAAAGTGTTTGATAAAATGCCTGAAAGAAATGTGGTCAGGTGGTGATGGAATGCCATGACAATCCATATTGTTTCCTTGCTACTATATGGATTCTCATGGCATTCCATCAACATGAGACTAAATTTCTTTGAGGCATTTTATGAAACAGTTCACTGCCTTGTCTATGCTACCACATTTTTCATACATGTATACCAAAGCATTTAATCAAGTAGTTGAGTGCCTTGTTGCTATGGCTAAAAGCCTAAAACATGTGCTTTTGAACAAGCTACACATGCTTGCAACAAATCTATGAAAGCATAATAGTAAATTATTAAACATAGTAAACCTATTAATGACAACCCAAAAAATCCAATCACATGAACTCAATCAGGTACCCCTTAAAAGGAAGTTTAATTACACTCAAGCACAATGAACCTTTGCAGATGGGAATAAACCTGTTATAAACTTTGCATAATGAACCTCATATAGGGTTTAAGAACAAACTTGCAAGCAATGAAAGAATGCAAAACAACTTCAATAAAACTCAACGGGCTTCAAAACATGTAATTGATCTATAACCTTTCATTCTGATCATATACCTTTGATGCAAAATATTATGCTTTTGACATTGGTTTAGTTCCTTGTAGAAGCATGAAGATCTCATCAACAATCACCAATCATGTCTTTATGCCAAAAACCTATCCACTGAATACCTTAGAGTCACAACATCAAAATGTATTAGCCATCAAAAATAAAATGTGAATGATGAATGTACAATGGGTACTTGTTCAATACCTCTGACTTTGTCATGAAACAACTCTGTCAAAATTTTGCAACAACTATCAATACCTTTTGCACCAACACCATGTGAACAAGTGATAAGTGAACAAGGAATTTGACATGAATATCAACAACCACTCTGGCTGTAGATCACCAAATGAATGAATAATCTCTTTGAAACCAATCCATGTAAACACAATGAATCAAATCACTCTTCATGTAGTTGGCATCAAACACCTTTTGACATCAATGAAAAACAACATCAACGTAGACATGTTTGAAAAATGTTGAAGTATACATAAGGCATGTGGTTTGTTTCAAGTATACAAGTAGAACACAACATTGTAACTCATATTTTTGTTAGTCACAATAACTAAGAACATTTTCGTAACACTTTTCAAGCAAGAAGATACATATTTCAGACTTCTATATGAACATGTTAACACTTGAGATCTGTAAACATCAATTGTGTCTAAGAGCTAGAAGATAATGCATGCATGAAATGAAACAAACTCACATTGAACATGGACTCTTGATATGGTTGTTGCCCTTAGTCTTTGATTGCATAACCTTGATATTTCCTTCATATTGTTCTTTGTATGGTATGGTGTGAATCTTGTTATGATAGATGAAGGTATGTTTGAGTTGTAGATAGATAAGATTTAGAAATATGAATGACCTAGGTGGGTGCAATGAAGAAAGGAATGTGACACATTGATTAGATGCAAGTAAAGCATATAAATGGCTTATGAAAAGTATTCGATATGGGAGGAAAGGATATGAAAGGCTGGATATGCAAATGAATGGAATGGAAATGCTATGAATTCATCATTTTTGAGTTGTAGATATAAAATGATATGCAAGATTTAGAAATATGAATGACCTAGGTGGATCCAAAGAATAAAGGAATGCAATGCATTGATGTGATGCAAGTAAAGCATATAAATGGCTTATGAAATGTATTTGATATGGGAGGAAAGGATATGAAAGGCTGGATATGGAAATGAATGGAATGGAAAGGCCATGAAGTGATCATTTGTTTCATCATAGACTGGAATGATTTCCCCTTTGTTATTAGTTATGATTTTTGTAATCATCATAGGGCAGACTGACTCAATACACACATAAGAAAGACTCATGCCTCATTCCTCACTCTCCTTCATACACAACAAGGTGTAGAGATCCTCAAGCTTCCTTAGAATGTGACAAGAAAAGAAAAGATATAAAAAGATAATGATATTGATGGAGACAATAGACAAGAGTTAAGATAAAGCACAAGTTCTCATGCATGCAATATGAAAATGATAAGTATGCAAGATCATGATAATGCAAATGATGAAGGGTACCCCCCTTGCAATCTAAAACTCACAAAAACAACAAATAATGGAACAAACAAAATGCAAGAAGGAAAACAAATATTTTCTATTATCATTGAAATGAAAATGAAATTACAACATTATATTTTCCATCACATGGGCTTTCTGATTACATAAATCTACAAATTTGCAAATTGGAGCCACCATCTACCCTTCTCTGGCCTCCTCTCAGCAGTCCCCCTTTACATCCTTTATTTGGAAGGTGTAACCCCCCTAGAATCTTCTGGAAAGTGTAACTTCCCTAGAATCTTCTGGAAAGTGTAACTTCCTTAGGAAGATATTTTGAAATTTTATTAATTTTGGTAGTACAACTATGCGGGGTCATAAATTTTGATCTGACTATCGGATTTTCAATTATAATACCTTTTTAGAAAGGTCTCAAGAAAATATTGTGCTAAAAAGTAGGGCATAGAGGCCAACTACTTTCATTTTCCACCAATTTTTAGGTCCATCTGGAGCCTCTAAGTGCCTCAAAATTGACCCCGAAGATTTTAATAGGATTTTCGAAAATTACAATTTTAATTATCTCAAATGACAAATGGTATTGAAGTGATTTCTTCTCCATTGGATTCAATTTACCATTCTATAGGTTTGTGTAAGATTTCATGTCCAATTGTGCATAAATGCAAACTTACTAAAATAGTAACCCTACCAAATTTAGCCCTTATTGAAAAGAAACAACATTTTTTTTTGGGTGATGCAAGATTGCTCTTACACCCTGGATGCTCCTGCATCAGACACCTGGGGTAATTTAATAAGTGACCCTATCACTTCACAGGATTTAGAGGGAAACCAAGACGGTTAACCTCAAACTCAGATAACCATGATGAATCTTTAATAAGCCTTCCTCTCCATTTCACCAAGTACTCTGCAAATTGCATGTTTCTTGTGCTTCTTCCCACACGGCTATCCAAAATATCTTCTATCTCCTCCTTTTTTGAAGTAGGTGTTGGAATGTTCCATTGTGCCTCTATTATTTCTTCCTCATTTCCTCCCTTGTGATATTCTATTAAATCTGAGATGTTAAACATAGGTGAAATATGAATTCCATCAGGAAACTCTACCTTATATGCATTTCCTGAATCATGCTTCTTTAGGATCTTGCATGGTCCAAATTTCTTCATCTTCAACTTGTTGTATGTACCAATTGGAAACCTTTCCTTTCATAAATGAACCATGACTTCATCTCCTACCTAGAACTCCTTATACCTCCCTTTCTGATTTGCCTTAGCCTTATTCTGAGAGTTCATCTTATTGATATAATTCTTCACCTCATCATGCAAATTCTTTAGGTGCTCAGCAAAATCTTTAGCCTCAACATTACTCTTCCCCCCTGTATCCATCTTTATTAGTTCAAAAGCATTCCTCATACTACTCCCATATACAATTTGGAATGGTGATTTACCAGTGCTCCTGTTGATAGAATTGTTATAAGAAAATTTTTCCTGTGGTAAAATCAAATCCCATCCCTTTGGTTTATCTCCTACTATGAATCTTAGCAGGTTACCCAAAATCCTATTGACCACCTCTGTTTTTCCACCAGTTTGTGGATGGTGGGCAGAATTGAACTTCAAATTTGTCTTCAACTTCTTACATAATGTTCTCCAAAAATAAGCAACAAATTTGGTATCTCTGTTTGAAACTATACTCTTCAGTAGACCATGTAGTCTCACCACCTCTTTGAAAAACAACTCTGCAATATGAACAACATCACTGGTCTTATGACACGGAATGAAATGTGGCATCTTTGAAAATCTATCCACCACCACAACTATGGAATCATGCCCTCTTTGTGTCCTTAGTAATCCAAGGACAAAATCCATACTAATGTCCTCCCATGGCCTCTCAGGTACAGGTAATGGTTGATACAATGAAGTATTCTGACTTGTTCCTTTTGCCATCTGACATACTCTACAACTTTGTACAAACTTCTTAACATCCTATTGTAACTGTGGCCAGTAATAATTCTCACTAACAAGAGCAATGGTCTTATCATGACCAAAATACCCAACCAATCCTCCACTATGCTTCTCCTTGATTAGATTCTCTCTCATAGAACTCCTTGGAATGCACAATTGGATTCCTCTAAACAACATTCCATCTTGGATTAAGAAATCCAACCATCTTGTCCTATCCAATGTAACAGGTTCCAAACAAGCCTTCCAAGCTTCTACAAAGTCTAGATCTTCTAGATACAAACTCTTGAGTTCATTGAACCCAACAACCTCTATATTCATCTCTATCAACAAATTTTACCTTCTACTTAAGGCATCTGCAACTCTGTTTGATCTTCCACTCCTGTGCTTAAAAAAAAAGGTATAACTCTGCAAAAACTCAACCCATTTTAAGTGCCTTTGACTCAACTTTCCTTAACTATTGAGATACTGCAAAGCCTGGTGATCAGTATATAAAAAAATTTCTTTTTACAACAAATAATGTCTCCATTTCTTCAAAGCCTGAACTATAGCATAGAACTCTTGATCATAGACAAAATATTTCTTCTTAGCATCATTTAACTTCTCACTAAAATAGGCAACAGGCTTACCTTCTTGACTCAAAATAACTCCTATGGCAGTGCCACTAGCATCACAATCTACATGAAAGACCTTATTGAAATTTGGAAGTGCCAAAATAGGTTGCTCTGTAACTTTCTTCTTCAACATATCAAAACTTTTTGCTCCTCCTGTAGTCCACTTAAAATCTTTTCTATCCCCTTTCATTGCTTCAGTTAGAGGTACACAAATACTATTGAAACTCTTAATAAACTTTCTATAAAAACTTGCTAGACCATGAAATGATCTTACCTCTGTAACACTCCTCAGGGCAGGCCATTCAATTATAGCTCTCACCTTCTTTGGATCCATTTTAAGACCTCTGCCGAGACAAAAAATCCTAGATACACCAACTCCCTTTTTACAAAACTACATTTCTTCAAATTAATCAAGAGATTCTCCTCCCTTAGCTTCTCAAAAACTTTCCGAATATGCATCAGGTGCTCCTCCAATGTCTTACTGAAAATCAAAATATCATCCAAATAAACAATAACAATTTTTCCTAAAAATTCTTTTAATACCTCATTCATAAGCCACATAAATGTGCTCGGTGCATTGGTTAGCCCAAAAGGCATGACTAACCACTTGTAGAAGCCCTCTTTGGTTTTAAAGGCTGTCTTCCATTCATCTCCTTCTCTAATACAGATATGGTGATATCCACTCTTCAAATCTATCTTCGTGAAGTACTCAGCTCCACTCAAACAATCCATAATGTCATCCATCCTTGGCAAGGGAAATTTGTACTTGATGGTGATCTTGTTGATGGCTCTAGAATCTATACACATCTGCCATTCCTCATCCTTCTTTGGTGCTAGTACTGCATGTATTGCACATGGACTCAAACTCTCTCAAATCAATCCCTTCCGCAACAACTCTTGCACTTGTCTGTTCAACTCTTCGCTCTCTACTGGAGTCATACGATGAGCTTCTTTATTAAAAAAACTATCTCCAGGAATCAGTCCATCTGATGACTAATATTTCTTACTGGAGGCAAACCTTTAGGTACATTATCAAAAAATAATAGCTTGAAACTCATTCAACAAATTTGAAACCTCTACAGGTACCTTAACAGTATATTCTTTATCAACTCTAGGGATCAATACAAAACACATATGCTCATGCTTCATGCCTTCTAGGAACTTTCTTCCATCAACCAAACAAATTCTTGCATTATTGCATACCTTTTCCTCTACCTCTTTCAAGGGCTTTAACTTATGACGAACTCCATCCTTTGTCAAAGAATAGGTGTTGGCATGTCCATCATGTACAACTCGCCAATCAAACTGCCATGGTCTACCTAGCAACATATGACAAACATCCATAGGCAAAATATCACACAATACCTCATCATGGTAATTTTCAATCTTGAACTTTACCAGACATTGTTCATTTACCAAAGCTTTATGGTCCTTTTGCAACCAAGCAATCTGGTATGGATTTGGATGCCTTCTTCTCTCCAACTGCAACTTACTAACCATCTCTTCTGAAACAAGGTTATCAATACTACCTCCATCAATAATAACATTTCAAACTTGACCTTCACACTTACATCTTGTGTGAAACAAATTCTTCCTTTGAGTTGGCTCTTTCTCATTCAATAAGGATCTTCTAGTAACAAGAACCTCTCCTCTTTTTGCATCCTTAGAATGTGAAGACTTGGCGTCTTCGTCTACATGTGCAACTTGTGCGTTACCCTCAGGTCTTCTATTTGTCCTCCCTTGATGTTGAGGAACTCATATGCCCCATTCCCTTCTCCACATTGGAAACAGGTTCCATGAAAGCCTCCTCTCCTTGGTCCTCGCCCATATCTTCCTCTTCCTCTTTGGTCTCCATTATTTTGATCACGAGGATGATAGGTGTTATCTCCTTTTTGGTTTTAGCTGCTACTAGATCCTTCGCCCTTCCTTTGGTCTTCATTTTGACCTCCATATGATCATCTACTAGTCCTTCCACTGTGACCTCCACCTCTTTGCTTACTTTCAAACCTCTTATTCAACTTCTTTTCTACCTTCAAAGCAAACTAATATGCATCTTCAATGGTATAAATTCTTACCAGACTCAACTCTTCTGGAATGCTCGGCTTCAACCCATTTATGTAACAGACAACTTTCTCCTTGTTGGCCTTAGAATGACCTGTTCTAATCAAGACTCGGTAGAATTCTTCTGTGTACTCCTTAACAGATTTTCCTACTTGTTTCAGCCCTTGCATCTTCTTCAACAAACCCAACTCATAGTCCCTAGGAATAAACTATCTTTTCAATTTTTCCACCATTCGATCCCATGTGTTATTTTATCTTTTCCTCTTCTATTTCTTTCTAATTGGACTTTTTTCCACCATATGCTAGCATGGCCTTTCAATTTGGCCTTTGCAAATTTGACCCTCTTTGGGTCTTCTATTTCCTCATACTCAAAATACTCTTCCATGTCATTGATCCAATCGATCAACTCCTCTAGATTTAGGTTTCTAGAAAAAATAGAAACTTCTATGTTTGGCCTCTTTCCAATCTTGTAAATGGCCCTAATCAGTCTGACTTCTCCAGGATCCATTACATCCTGTGCTTCCTCTTCAAATGGCTCCTCATCTTCAGCCTCACCCTCACTTTCATCTCTTCTTCTAACATCAGCTCCCCTATACAGCTCCTCTTGTAGTGCTTGAACTTGTCTCTGGATGGCTCTAAAACCCTCTTCTGTTACCCCAACATTTCTCCCATGACGGTTTCTTTGTGGAGGAATCTTTTCTCATAGACCCATAACCAAAAGTCCTGGTGCAAACTGCCTCACGTTCAACGATCTGCTTACACACTCATGAAACCCCGCTCTGATACCACTTGATGAAGGGTACTCCCCTTACAATATAAAACTCACAAAAACATCAGATAATGGCACAAACAAAATACAAGAAGGAAAGAAAATATTTTCTATTATCACTAAAATGAAAATGAAATTACATTATATTTTCCATCACATGGGCTTTCTGATTACATAAATCTGCAAATCTGCAAATTGGAGCCACCATCTACCTTGCTCTGGCCTCCTCTTAGTAGTCCTCCTTTACATCATTTATTTGGAAGGTGTAACCTCCCTAGAATATTCTAGAAAGTGTAACTTCCTCAGGAAGATATTTTGAAATTTTATTAATTTTGGTATTACAACTTCGCGGGGTCATAACTTTTGATCCAGCTGTCGAATTTTCAATTATAATACCTTTTTCAGAAAGGTCTTGAGAAAATATTGTGTCGGAAAGTAGGGCCTAACGGCCAGCTACCCTCGTTTTCCACCAATTTTTAGGCCCATCCGGAGCCTCTAAGTGCCTCAAAATTGACCCCGAAGATTTTACTAGGATTTTTGAAAATTACAATTTTAATATCTCTCAAATGACAAATGGTATTGAAGTGATTTCTTTGCCATTGGCTTCAATTTACCATTATGGAGGTCTGTGTAAGATTTCATGTCCAACTATGCATAAATGCAAACTTACTAAAATAGTAACCCTACCAAATTTAGCCCTTATTGAAAAGAAACAACATTGTTTTTTTGGGTGATGCAAGATTTCTCTTACACCCTGGATGCTCCTGCATTAGAAAAAATGCAAATGCTAATGCATATGATAAGGAACAACACACAAAACAGTTGTAGGATGGAAAACATAGTGGGTTGTGACTTAGTAAAGCCCAATGTTTTAGTATGTTAAAGAAATTATGGTTTCTTTAAATGTGTTACTCATAACAATGATAACACAATGATAAATAAGAATTTAAATGATAATGATAAACAAGACCTTATTCCTTAGTCAAATTGAAAACCAAAGGACATATGGATGGGTAGGGATCAATGATATGGATTAATGATAGGACATGTAAGGATAAAACCTATATGGAGGATGAAGATAGATGGATCAAGATATGGAATACTATGGGTGGAGGGAACCAACGACAAGGGAACCCAAAATGTTTTCTCTTATACAAAGGAGAAATAGAGGACCTATGGATGACTCCAAAGATGACATGTCAAAATATTAACGTGCCCCCATGGTAAGAGATATGAAAAGTTATAACGACATGACATGGATATGGAAGATAAATGGACATGAAAAGAAACATGACATGGATGACAAGTGATATGGAGGATGGAAGGAACACATGGTATAAAGCATGCAATAGATTAATTTTTTTTCTATTTTGCCCCAATACTTTATGCAAGATAAAAGGAAGGTGGATGGATAAAGTGGATAGCATGGAATATAAATGAAGGAATATGATGGCTAAGTGGAAATAGGATAATCAATAATGTATCGTACAAATGGAAAAGTATTGCCCCCCAAGTGTACAAGCAAGGGTACGTGTATGGATGTGAAAGCTAGTGGATATGAATGACCATGGAAATGGAAGCTGATGAAGGTGTATGGATATGAATGGAGGACTCAATTGTCTCTTTACGGAAGATAGTACCCCATTGAATAAATGTTTCTTATAGAAATGCCTAAGATGTTCCCACTTAAAGACGTTGGTAGGAAAATTGGTAAAGATAATGGAATGGATAGGGGTAGGTAGAAGGGGGTTAAGGATTCATGCAAAGGATTGGATTAAAGCTATGGAATGAGGGATGAAGCTTGGATGGAAGTATGGAATGGAGTCATTATGAGGGAATGTGGGAAAGAACAACATTGGCACACACCTTGAAGGGTGGTGAAAGTTGAAGGATTGAGAGTGGGTTGGGATAATAAAGTTGGGTATATAAGGATGGAAAATGGATTTGGAGGATGAATAATGGAGGAATGGATAATGGTGGAATAATGGATTCTTTTGGATTAGCAATTAGGGATACCAATTTTTATTTTTTATTTGAATGCATGGATTTTTTTGCTTTCTTTGGAACCCACATTGTTTTCACTTTTCATTTTTCTTTATAGCCTTTTCATTTTTCCTTAATAGGCACCTTCCATTTTTTTGGAAGTTTTTTGCTTTTGATTTTGGAGCACATTTTTCTTTATTTTGGCATGTCTTTTTAGTGAGACATGATGATATTTAGGTTTTTGTGGATTCTTCAATTTATGCATTTCTTGTTTGGTATCCCAATTGCTTGGATAGGCCATAGAAGGATTTTATGAAATGAGAGGATTTTGAAGTAGAAGGTGTTGGAATGAATTCAAGGGTATGTGCCTTTGTTGTTCTTGAAAGGGAACCTAGGGATATGAATTAGGAACATATGGGCCCATGATGGATGGAAGGGTTTGTGGATACAATCCAACAATAGATGGAAAAGATGATGGAGGAGGTGGACGTATTGATCTAAAGCCATGCCTCTTGTGTTTGAAAGAGCTACCAACATCTTAAGAAGGAGGTATGAAGCCAAGGCCATAAGAATTTACATGCGTTTTAATACTAGGGTGTGTAGGTAAATGGAACTCATGAAGGTGTGTGGTATTGTACGAGAAAACCAACTTTTATAAAGGTGGATGAACCAAGCTTATATGTTTGTGGTTCATGAATGGGATTTTGAAAAAGTTTAGGATTATCATGAGATGTGAGGGAAATTCTTATACTTTGGGGGTCTTGACTTATTGAATGGGTGTAAAGATTTTTTTAATGAATTTATACACTACGATTATGGTATGGAGTTGACATACTTCAATCATGAGATGGTATGGCGTCATGACATGGAATGGAATGATGAGATGAACTGGGATCATGAGAGGGAGCATTTTGATCTTCACATAAAGGGGGAATCTATGCTTTCATGCTTTCAATCAATGAGGTCAAGTGTGTGACATGGTTGGATTTCTATAGGTGCTATGAAGGTGGAAAAACATGAAATGGATGAGCTAGATAAACATGGGATGGATGAGGTGAAAACAAGTGGAACTAGATGACTACGACTAGAATTTTGTGAAATAGAATTTTGCATAGGGTATTGTATTCCTTACAGGGTGAATTTTGGTGTTCCTTTGGTGAAATGGGGTGGATAGCTGTTGGTTCAACATAGAAGGCATTTTGGTTTCCCTTGTCAATGGACGAAAAGGATGACATGGATGGTGACATGAGTTGGGTATAAGTTTCAATGGTATGTTTATGGTTTTTCTTGCTTGATTAAGATTTAGATCTTGAATACCCCATCCCACTACATAAGATCATACACACCTCCAAGCATATATAGATTCTAATCAACTATGGTATTCAAACATATCATTGGATGTTTGATAAATGCACAAACAAAAATAATCCGTATGACAATGAAATGGCTTGCTACAATGAGCACTTTCTGTTCTATGCACTATAACAATGTATTTAAGTCCACCTCATAGTGTATGTTGGAAAATATAGTGGGTTGTAGTTTGAATATCATGTAGTGTTTTCCAACTTGCAATTATATGTAGACAATATGGTTCTAATGAAACTCTTGTGTTTTTTAGACCTTAAGAATTTCATGAAACTCACCTAAAAAAATTATTACAACTCTTTGGTGGACTAAAATTTGGGTTTCAAAATTTTCATATGATGGTAAATCAAAATGCACTGAATAATTGTAGGTTGAGAAACATAGTGTGGGATGTGGGTAGATGATTTTAAGAATCTTGCATTTCCTTTTGATGGGAAGCAAGTTGAGGAACACATGTAATGTGATGTTTATCTGCTGTTAATGCTTCGAGTTTGTAGATTTGTAGCTTTTTTTCCTCCTCACTTGTCACAAACAAGAAAGCTCCCACTTGAAATAGGACATCTACATATAGGAGTAACGATTATCCATTTAAAAAAATTCCAAGCCCATACAATTCACCTCCTCGCCAGTCATTTCAACCGATAGGAAGACCACTTGGCTAAAAAATGTCCCCTTTGCAACATCTAAATTGCTGCAAACTCATGCACTAGGAAATACAAATTGCATAGTTGATTCAATTTCATCTTCATATGCAACAAGAGATAGTGGCAACCTTGCATTTCCATTCCTCAACAATTTGGCTCGTGATTGTTGAGTTATGGAGGAAATGGTATGGGCTTGGATTTTATTTAAAGGGATAATCGTTACTCCTATATGTAGATGTCCTATTTCAAGTGGGAGCTTTCCTGTCTATTCCATATCCACTACCACATTACACAAATTCCCTCCATGAACCTCAAATGCAGCTATTGTTGTGGCATCTTAAACTTTTATTAGTTGTGCAACAACACCTTTGACTCTTGACCTATCAATTATGCAACAACACCTTTGAATTTTGACGTTTATCAGTTATGCAACAAGACCTTTCACTTTTGACCTATCAATTGTGCAAAAACACCTTCCATTGTTGTCTTTGTTTTATCAAATTCCTATCTTTTAGATTGCAGCTCTCTTCGAATAGCATTAAGCTCATCTTATTTTCATCGTGATAGCTTCTTCTTGTGTTCTAATTCTTTTTCTAAGTGGTTAATTTTAGTGTTCGGTTGTTTTACTCCACTTTGAGCATTTCCAACTATTTTTTTTGTAGTGTGTTTACAATTAGAGTATGCAAATGTTTCTTTTTGCAAGCTGATTAGGGAACTTGTCTTCCTTTTCGGATAAGACTTTCATGCCTCCACCCAACTGATTCTCTTTTTCTACACTTAGATATGGTATTTCTTTTCCTTATCATCCATTTCCAATTGTATTTGTTCCATGGAATTGCTAACTTCAAGAATTCTTTCCTTCATTTGTTCAACTCCACTTATAGTTTCATCTCTCTCTTTCTTTGCTTGCACAAATTCATATGCAATAGAAAACCTTTCGAGTTAATCCACTTCTGCATTGCCATTTTCCCCTTGCACATACTGCACATGCTCCTTCCTCCACTTCTCATGAGCAGGAACAACCTCTTTATTCAATACATTATCTATCTCATTCACTTTGGTCTACTTCTTTCCAAGTGTTTTTAGAGCAGATTCCTTTTTTTTATTACACATTTTCCAATACGTCCTCATTTTTTTTTATTACTACCATGTCATACGATTCTCATAACAAATATTTTTTGGATTATGTTAGATTTCTTTCAGGCAAAGGGATAGAGTTTTGAATGTATTGAATACTTTCATGTTCCTTTGCAGCTGCTTTTTTCCCAACTTTGAGAGTGTATTCATGATTACATAATCCATTTGTTTCTTTTAACAAGTTATTTGCAACAAGTGTTTTTATGATTAAATAATTCATATGTTTCTTTTAAAAAGTTATTTGAAACAAGTGTATTTGTGATTATATAATTCATATGTTTCAAATAAGACTTTCATGTCTCAACTCAATTGATTTTCTTTTTCTGCACTTACATCTAGTTTTACAACAATGAGTGGGTTGCAGTTTTCATAACATCCTATTTTTTCCAATCTATAGTTTTACAAAACAAGATTCATGTAACTAAGAAATTTTGTTTTCATAAATGTATTGCGATATTACTTATTTTCTCAACTAGTGGATGAATCATTAGTTGGAAGTAAATACTAGTTTTTTTCTAGATGCCTGCAGTGTTATTTTTTACTAACTTTCCCCCCCTTTTTTTTTATAGTACATATAAAAATGTTGAACTCGAGAATTAACATCGAGCAGGTTCCCCATGACAATAGAGAAGACAATGGTTGTCCATTTAGTATGAAGAGGCTGCATTGTGCTTTCAAATTCAATTGCTAGATGGTGGAGGATGCAATTCACAAGATCGATAGATTTCTGGAGCCCATCAAACCTGTACTCCCCTATTCAAAGGCCAATGTAGCATGTGGGTTCCTATCAAACTCCATGGACCTACTGAAATATTGTATTCTAGTTCAGATTCTCTATGCAAAATATGTTTTTAGACATGTGGTCAATCATGTACAACTTGACGAAGCATTGGAAAGATATGATGTTGATCAAGGTCTCTACCTCATTGGTGGCATCTTCCCACGTTCATTACTTCAATCATCCTTGGATATGAGGTGTGTTCAAGCAATATTTAGCAATAGCATACAACATTAGGGTGATTATTTTTTGACCAAGCAATGCGATTGCATGGTCATGTTGTTGAGCCACACATTGAAGAGGACATACAAGAGATGTATCTTGCCCTTCGCACACTGCTTGACCACCCTACACCAGTTCCGAAAAATGATGAAAGGGTTATTGAATGGCTTGGCGTAGGATGCCCCTACCATTCCAATGAGGGAAAAAATGTAAAGTCAAAAAATGTAAAGAGTGAATCTGATTAGGATGTGGAAAAACTTGTTAAATGAAAAATGGAAACTAAAACTTCAAATTTTATTTTGTATTACTCTTTTGAAACACTACAGTTGAATGAATGATATTTTGTATGGCTGTTTATTAGTGTTTATTAGTGTATTTTTTTATCACTCTTTATTACTATTTATTACTATTTAATACATGAATAATATTTTGTAAAACTACAGATTGTAAAGCACGGGGTGTTGTAAAAACAACAACCCACTCACAGTTGTATAACCAGATCTATTGTTTTGAAACACTACTATTGAATGAAAGATATTTTGTATTGCTCTTGATTAGTGTTTATTGGAAGTATTTTGTATTACTCTAATTAATTTATTACTCTAATTAGGAAGTATTTTGTATTACCCTAATTAATTAATTTATTATTGCATTGCATATGTCTAATGTTTTTCACCTTGAAATGTCCATATTGAAATGTATTCCTTTGTGGACTATTATTTACTTTTGAAACTCATCCACAGACATGAAAAAATCATTACCACATGTTTATCCCTTTATCATTTGAAAGTATTCAATACACTCAAAACTCTATCCCTTAGCATGCAAGAAATTGGACAAAATTTAAAAAATATTTGTTATGAGAATTGTATGACATGGTAGTAATAAAAAAAATATGAGGGCATACTGGAAAGTGTGTAATGAAAAAAAAACCTACTCTAAAAACACTTGGAAAGAAGCAGACCAAAGTGAACGAGATAGATAATGTATTGACTAAAGAGGTTGTTCTTGCTCATGAGAAGTGGAGGAAGGAGCATGTGCTATATGTGCAAGGGGAAAATGGAAATGCAAATGTGGATTAACTCGAAAGGTTTTCTATTGCATATGAATTTCTGCAAGCAAAGAAAGAGAGAGATGATGCTATAAGTGGAGTTGAACAAATGAAGGCAAGCATTCTTGAAGTTAGCAATTCCATGGAACAAATACAATTGGAAATGGATGATAAGGAAAAGGCAATACCAGATCTAAGTGCAGAAAAAGAGAATCAGTTGGGTGGAGGCATGAAATTCTTATCCAAAAAGGCAGACAAGTTCCCCAACGAGCTTGCGAAAAGAAACATCTGCATACTCTAATCGTAAACACACTGCAAAAACAATAGTTGGAAATGCTCAAAGTGGAGCAGAACAACTGGTGGAATCTTAATTCTCTTGTTCCATTTTCAAATCCTTGTCACATTTAGGAGGGTTTGGGATTCATTTTTCTTAAGCGCTTGAATGTTCTATTTTGTTGTTGACTCCCTATTGCCCGCTACCAGTCATTTTTAAAATTTCTATCCTTTGTGTTATTATGGCTTTGGAGTCCTTAAGTCCTTTCTTTTGTATCACCCTAGAGAGTCCCCTCCATTAAAACAACTTATGAGCACGTGCCTAACAGTTTTCACTTAAGTTCAATCGGCCTTCTATCTTTATCATGCATCGTTGATCACTTTTGAGATGTATGTTCTAAATTAGTGATGAGCGATGAGGTAATATATCTTTGATATCGCTCATCGTGAATATCTGCTATAACTTCTAATTTAAATGTGCGATGAGTGAGGTTCTTAGTATTATTAATGGATCGCTCATCGCTAATGGTTTTTGACCACTCAATATTGTAATAGCGATGAGCGATGCCCTCCGGCCTTATGATTTTATTTTCATCACCTTTCGTGGATATGTTATAAAATGATTTTACAAATCAGTGATGAGCGAGGAAATGATTTTCCATTACATCACTTCTCACGGATTTGTTTTGAGTGCTAAGTTCTAGGTTAGAGAGACGCGATATATAATGACATCATGATAATCTCTCATCGCTAATTGTTTGCAAATCTTATAAGGAGGATTAGCGATGAGCGGTGGACTAATATTTTATCGTTCATCACTGATCCATTTCAAGGCCTTAGTTTTGATTAGTGATGAGCGATGAAGTTACTCATTTTAAAAAGTTTCTTTCGCTAATCTGGGTACATCTTATTTGCGATACCTTTTGTGCCATTTATTTTTTATGTACGTGTACGTGTTGAAAAAAGATGCTTTCAGTATATCTCCTATCGCTAATAGGACCCAAGGTGAAAAGTTGGATTAGCGAGGAGCGATGATAATGAATGTTGATCAGAGGACGGGCCACAGATCCAAGGGCTGAAATTTCATTGCATAAAACACTTGCATCACTGATGAAGCTAAGCAAGGACGAAGTAAATCAATGACAAGTGACAACTACTACATGAAGAGACAATGTGGCGAAATCCTAAGGACCTCATATAAAGCAAAGAGGAATGTGGCAAGATGCATTAATAACTGTTGATATTATTTTAAATCTGAAAGATCAACGATCAAGGTTTAAATCTGAATGACTAATTGTCAGTTCGCTCGTGCGAGCTTACTATCAAGTATTAATGGTGGCATGCCTCTCTCTTGGCTGTAATAGAATGTAGATATTTGGTTGATCGTGCATTCAAATTCATTGGCTATTGGAATGGATACTAGAAGATGAAGAAATTGTGGGGCAAGCTCCAGGAACTACCAGTAACCAGGATGTCATAATTTTCACCTATGTAAGAAGAACTGATACTTCCTTCTAATTAAAGTAGTGAGGTGAATGTCTTGAAGAATAGATAGGAAATTGGGGGAATTGTCTATTTTTTCATTATTGGTAATTTCAGCTTGGTGATTTAGCACTGTATAAATTTTAAGAAAGAGTGTCCTATTCATTAGTAAGTATTTTTTCCTACAATAATTGTGAAGGGTTTCATTTGGTCATCAAAAGTTGTAAACCCTAGTTCCACTTGCATTGCAAACACGAGTGACCCAGAGCCTAGTGAATCTAGTGTTAGACCAGAAAGGAGACCAAAACAAAAGAGGGTTAAAAGACTTAAAACTCAGGATGCTTAAGCTAAAGTTAAGTCTAAGCTAGTGGCAGTATCCAACCCTTCACCAAGTTCTCCTACAATATCCACTAGGTCTAGAAGTGTGAAGAAAGAAATGGAAAAAATTATGCAAGAGGCCTCTAGAGGTATCAAAGAAGGAGGGTCACAAATTGGTAAAAGGCCCACATGACAAGTTGTCGTGACCACTAGGTTGATTGATAGTGCTGGCAAAATTGGTGAAAAACCCCAACCCTAGAGTGGATGGAAATTGTTCCAATATGCCTTCAATAGGTAGAATTCTAGCAAGCCCGCATGTTTTTATGGGGGTTGAACCTTGGAAAGTTGGTGGTCCCAAATGTGTTTGTAGAAGTGGATTTAATGATGGAATTGGCAAGGAACTATAACCCTACTAACAAGACAATCAAAAGTGGAAATGGTGATCTAATTCTTGAGGTAACAAAGGATAAGATGATAGATGTGTTTGGGTTAAACCCCAATTATACTAAAAAGTTTAGACGTGCTAAATTGTATGTTGAATATGAGAGGAGAAAATTTGCATATAAAGAAGCACTGCTCAGGATTTTCAGGTTAGGATAGCTCCTGATTTATTGGTGATGGTGGTGGATATTTCAAAAACACTTATTATTACTTAAATCAAGTACTGGTTCACGATTTTGAGGTTAGGATATCTCTTGATTTATTGGTGATGGTGGTGGATATATAAAGTCACAATCGAAACACTGGTTTTGATTATGCTAACTTTTTCGCTGAAAGAATGCATGAGGATTTTTTCAATTTGAAAAAGGAGGTGGTCCTTTTGTGTTTTCCCCATTACTCTTTGTTGATGCATATGCTCTTATGGGAGGGTGATTATGAATGGAAAAGGAAACTAAATATAAAGCTTAGGGAGAGTGAGAATAATGTTCTACCTATGAAAATGTGGACATATATGTGGGATCAGGATTGCCCCAATTCCAATTACATCTTGTTTGCTAATGTTGTAATATATGGTATCTTAGAGTCACTGGGTGTAGCACCTGTGTTCATACTTTCTCCAGAGATCAGAAATATTATGCATCCAAAGGATGTACCAGGTTCCAAGGCCACACATAATTGGGAAGATTGGTTTCTACATTCTGAATACACTTTAATCAGGGCCTATGGAGGTAAGGTGGCACCTCATTATCTACCATTTTATGTTTAAGATAGATTGGCTTTCATGGAGCTCATGTGGAAAATTAATGTCATGGATTATGAAATGTTTAGAAAAGGCAGAAAAGACATTGTAATGCATCCCCAATGTTCTTTTGCTTACTACAAGGTCACTACCCCTGAGGGGTATGAAAGGCTTGGCATTATGGTAAATAATCTCAGAATTCTTGTTGATGAGATTAGAGTTTTTGATCCAGAGGATTTTGTAGCAGGAAGGAGAAAGAAAAAAATCTTAGGTATCATACATCATGAATTTTTATATAAGGATGATGTACTAAGAAATCTGATAAGTGATGAGTCTGTCATGACTAGGAAAAGAGAATGGAAAACTATGACAAACATTGAGGAAACAAATATGAAAAGGAATGCCTTTTACATAAGTCCATATAGTGCAATTGCAAACCCCTTGGAAAGAGCCTTCACTATGATACAAGACTATTAGTCTGGGAAGTTAAGGTAAAGGTAAAGGGGGCTTTTAAGAAAAGCATAAGTTCTCCTAGAACAACAACAACAACATGCTATGGATATCTCATAACAACCTATAGATTTTCAAGAAGTTAGGGAGAAACAAGTGGCAGAACATGTGCCAAGAATTGAAGAGGTGGAGCAGAAATTTCCCCCTCCTCATATTGAAGAAACTCATAGTTCAGATGTTCCCCCTGAAAAAATTGTCAAATGGAATTATGATAGAGAAAGTGATGATGATCCCAAGATTAGTGAGTGCGATGAGTTTATGGCTAATGATATATTTGTGCAATCAAAGGAATTTCAGGAGTTTATGATTCAACAATGGAGTAAGGATATAAAGGAGAGACTTGAATCAACCTGAGCTAATGTTGAACCTTCTCATCAGGAGGAAGCTAAGAAAGCAGAGGAAGAGAAAATCAGGGTTGAAATTGCAGCTATTACTCCCACTAAAGCTCAAAAAATTGTCAAGGATAGTGAAATCATGTTGTTACCAGGATGTACTATCATTGCTGCAATAGCATATGATGTAATTAGGAGAGATCCTCAAGCTTTGATATCTGAAGACCATTTGGAGGATAAAGTATTTGGTTCTGGATATAGTCCAAAGTTGCACACTCTTGTAATTTGGTCTATGGAACCTAATACTAGTAAACATGAGGTTGCTAGGCCTATTGAAGAAGTTATTGGTTCACTAGTAGTCAAAAGAGCTACTAACATAACTCCTATCCAGGTAGTTGAGTTAACTGCACATACTGCAATGCTTAGTGTGGATACTACACATATTTCTTAGAAGAAATATGAATCTTTGGTTAAAGAGTATAATAAGGCCTTGAATGAGCTGAATACAATGAGAGCGACTGTTTAGGCTACTCAGAAGACAATAAATCAGCAATCTTCTTCTTCTTCTTCTTCATTTGATATGTCTACATAGGATAGGGAAACCTTGGCCTTAAGAATTGATGACTTGAAAGGTCAATTGATTGCTGAAAAGGAAAATGCCAGCCATACCAAACTTGAAACTGTTAGGGTGGCAAATGAAACTTTTGAGGATGTGCTGAAATATAGGGTGACCAATTTGGTCCCCAAGGCTAATGATGTTTGGGTCACATATAAGAATATTCATGAGGAAAGTACAAAGTATCTACAAGCACAAGAGGCCTTAAAAAATGAATGGAATAATTGGATTACTAGGGTGAATGCTTTGAAAGAAATGATGATAAAGATGAATGAGGACCTTGAGGCACCTACCAATATTCTTGATATATTGCAAAGTATTGACTCAATAAATGAGATAACTACTTTCCATGGAAAGTTATGTATACAACTCTAGAGTAAGTTGAAGAAATTCAAGGAGATGGAAGAATGTGGCATGCCTCAAATATTGAATCAAAAATATGAATTGCATCCATTTGACACCTAGAAGAAAGATTTGGGAGGAATGCCTGGAGTAACTATGATGACCTTGAGCGTCACTGACTATATTTTTCTCAATTCAAATATTGACACAATGGTGGAAATTGAATCAAAGATGGACATATTTGTTAAAGAAGCTAGGATTTTAATTGATGCCATGTATTCTCAGTACATTACTAAGGTGTGGGATTTATTGAATGTAAAATGGCCCACTGAGGAGGAATACAACACTTGGTTGGAGAAATACACAAAGTGAATCTGTGTAGGGATTAGTGAATGTGAAGAATAATGGACAAGAGAAGAATAATACATAGCTCGAATACAGTATAGATTAGGATTTTGGTATAACATGGTAAAATATTATTCTCTCCTCAAATTCAAATGAATAGCATGTGGTGCTAATGTGGATATGTGAATTTTGACCTTTTTTCTGCTTTCCTTGTCTTGCTTCGTAAGTTTTGCTATTTTGATTTTCCCACAGTTGGCATTTTTTGAGCACATGGAGAATATTTTGATACTATTGTAAGACACCAATAATGTTTTTTGGAGGTGGGACCTATTTTCTACAAAGACTTGAGGTCAATTTTTCCCCATGTTTATTTGCTCCACCTAAAAAATCAAGTATAACTGAAAATGGAATATTGTTACAAGTGGTCCAATGAAATCATGACATGTGTGCTATCTTTCCTGAAGCTTGTTTGCTCCTTCATCTTTATAAGAAGGAATTTAGGGCTAGAAGCACGAGAATGGAATTTTTTTTGAGTTAATACTGTGAAGTTGTCAAGATAATACGAAGCAAGTTTTAGATTTTTTGTCCTATGTTTCTTTTGAAGTTCATACTTATGCATGTAAATTTGATAATGATATAGCATTTATAATACAAAGTAATATCAATTTCATGGCTATTGTCTCTCCTTGTATGTGTATTATGAGTTATGAGTGAAAGTAATTCAGGGTTTCTTTCATTTGTCTCTATCATTTCCTGATAGATGTAAGTGCTTGTGTGAGGTTAATTACTTATAAGAACTAGGTACTAGGACATTCGTAAGTAGTAATAATCATGAACGTCATAGAGAAATGTTGTAATGGATTTTTTTTTGAGGTTATAGGTGCTATTGTTTAAATTGTTGTTAGGTCACATTGAATGGTATTGACTCCATGCTTGGGATAAAGGCATTGGTTCATGCAGAATATTTGTGGTTCATTTCCAGTGTTAATTCATTAGCTACTTAATCTTAAATCATAAAATCTCAAAGGGATATTATTGTTGTTGTTTTGTGTTAGAATTCTACTCTCTCATGTTCAATATGTGTGGCATTGATATATAAGATACCAACTTATTTGATGCATATTATTGAATGGTATTATGAGAGATATCTGTTATTGACAATGTGTTTGATTATAATTGTGCAAAGTGTTTAGGTATACATTGTGGGATCACCCTCCCGGGTTTCATAGAGCCCAAAGAGTAGGAATAGAAGTCTTGCAACTTCTATTCGTTCATTGGCTAATCCCTTTAGAATTGTTGATAATTAGAAAATGGAAAAATCCATAGGTATTTCTAGAGATCAGTTTGGTTAAAAAAATAACCAACAACAACCCAACACTAAAATTAACCACTTAGAAAAGGAATTAAAACACAAGTAGTTGTCACGATGAAAAGAAGAGGAGATTAATGTTGTTCAAAGAGATTTGCAATATAAAAAATAGGAATTTGATAAAACAAAGACTACAATGGAAGGTTTTTTTGCACAACTGATAGGTCAAAAGTGAAAGGCATTGTTGCACAATTGATAGGTCAAAAGTAAAAGGTGTTGTTGCAAAACTAATAAAAGTTTAAGATGGCACAACAATAGCTGCATTGGAGGTTGGTGGAGGAGGGAATTTTTGTAATGCGGTAGTGGATACATAATAGATAGGAAAGCTCCCACTTGAAATCAAACATCTACATATAGGAGAAACGATTATCCCTATAAAAAAAATCCAAGCCCATACCATTTCCTCCACAACTCAACAATCACCAGCCAAATTGCTGAGTAATGGTAACACAAGGCTCCCACTATCTCTTGTTGCATATGAAGATGAAATTGAACTAGCTATGGGATTTGTTTTTCCTAATCATTAGTTTGCAGCAATTCAGATGTTGCAAAGGGGATTTTTTCAACCAAGTGGTCTTCCTATTGGCAGAAGTGAATGGCGAGGAGGTGAATATTATGGGCTTGGATTTTGTTTAAAGGGATAATCATTACTATTGTATGTATATGTCCTATTTCAAGTGGGAGATTTCTTTTTTGTTCCATATCCACTACCGCATTACACAAATTCCCTCATCCACCAACCTCCAACGAAGCTATTGATGTGGCATCTCATACTTTTATAAGTTGTGCAACATCACCTCTGACTTTTTGACCTATCAAAATGCTTTGCTGGACCATTATAGGTAAGGTGAAGATTGCCTACAACTATTTTCTGCATTTGCAGGAGCATTATAGGTAAGTTGAACTATTTTGAACTTCAATACATTGTTTTGTTACAGTGTGCATAATAGAAAGTGGTCATTGAACAAGAATTGAGAAGTGAGTGACAACCTCGCGTGTTTTCCACCATGCAACTATTATGTGCATTTTTTGTTGGAAACGTATGACAAAATTGAAATGGAATGTTTGCTGAAAGTAAGGGTTGTCATAAAATATGAAGGTGAACTTCAAAAAAATATTTTGTTATAGTCTGCATAAATGAAAATGATCATTGAAGAAGAATTGAGAGGTGAGTCACATCCCAGTGTGTTTTCCATCATGCAACTATTATGTACATTTTCTTTTCGAAATGTATGACGATATAGAAATGGAATGTTTTATCAAAGTAAGGGTTGTTATAAAATATGAAGGTGATGTTCAAAACATTGTTTTGTTATAGTTCGCATAACAGAAAGTGGTCATTAAACAAGAATTCAAAAGTGAGTCACAACCCTGCGTGTTTTCCATCATGCAACTATTATGTGCATTTTGTGTTCGAAACATATGAACAGGTATTGAAATGGAATGATTTCTAAAAGTAAGGGTTGTTATAAAATATGAAGGTGAACTTAAAAACATTGTTTTGTTACAGTCTACATAAAAGAAAGTGCTCATTGAACAAGAATTGAGAAGTGAGTCACAACCCAGTGTATTTTCCATCATGCAAGTATTATGTGCATTTTCTATTGGAAATGTATGGAGATATTGAAATGGAATCCATCTGAAAGTAAGGGTTATAAAATACGAAGGTGAAGTTGAAAACATTGTTTTGTTATAGTGTGCATAACAGAAAGTGGTCATTGAACAAGAATTGAGAAGTGAGTCACAGCCTAGTGTGTTTTCCATCATGCAACTATTATGCACATTTTGTGTTCAAAACATATGAACATATATTGAAATGGAGTGTTTTGTTGAAAGTAAGGGTTTTTATAAAATATGAAGGTGAAGTCAAAACATTGTTTTGTTATAGCGTGCATAACAGAAACTGGTCATTGAACAAGAATTGAGAAGTGAGTCACAACCCAATGTGTTTTCCATCCTGCAACTATTATGTGCATTTTGTGTTCAAATCATATGAATATATATTGAAATGAAGTGTTTTGTTGAAAGTAAGGGTTGTTATAAAATATGAAGGTGAAGTTGAAAACATTGTTTTGGTATAGTGTGCATAATAGAAAGTGGTCATTGAACAAGAATTGAGAAGTGAGTCACAACCCAGTGTGTTTTCCATCATGCAACTATTATGTGCATTTTATGTTCGAAACATATGAACAAATATTGAAATGGAGTGTTTTGTTGAAAGTAAGGGTTGTTATAAAATATGAAGGTGAAGTCGAAAACATTGTTTTGTTATAGTGTGTATAACAGAAAGTGGTCATTCAACAAGAATTGAGAAGTGAGCCACAACCCTGTTTGTTTTCCATCCTGCAACTATTATGTGCAATTTGTGTTCGAAACATATGAACAAATATTGTAATGGAATGTTTGATGAAAGTGAGGGTTGTTATAAAATATGAAGGTGAACTTCAAAACATTTTTTTGTTATGGTCTGCATAGAAGAAAACACTCATTGAACAAGAATTGAGAAGTGAGTCACAACCTAGTGTGTTTTCCATCTTGCAACTATTATGTGGATTTTCTATTCCAGACGTATGATGAAATTGAAATGCAATGTTTTCTGAAAGTAAGGGTTGTTTAAAAATATGAAGGTGAAGTTGAAAACATTGTTCTGTTACAATTTTCATAACAAAAAGTGGTCATTGAACAAGAATTGAGAAGTGACCCACAACCCTGTGTGTTTTCCATCCTGCAACTATTATGTGCATTTTGTGTTCAAAACATATGAGTAAATATTGAAATGGAATATTTGTTGAAAGTAAGGGTTATTATGCACTTAAAAATACATTGTTTAACAAGAATTGAGAAGTGAGTCACAACCCTCCGTGTTTTCCATTTCTTCCAATTTTTTTTTTGTATTTTCTATTCACAAAACATATGATGATATTGAAATGGAATATTCGCTGAAAGTAAGGGTTGTTATAAAATATGAAGGTGAACTTCAAAAAAATGTTTTCTTATAGTTTGCATAAAAGAAATCGCTCATTGAACAAGAATTGAGAAGTGAGTCACAACCCAGTGTGTTTTCCATCATGCAACTGTTATGTGCATTTTGTGTTCCAAACATATGAACAAATATTGAAATGGAGTGTTTGCTGAAAGTAAGGGTTGTTATAAAATATGAAGGTGAACTTGAAAATATTGTTTCGTTATAGTCTGCATGAAAGAAAGCACTCATTGAACAAGACTTGAGAAGTGAGTCACAACCCAATGTGTTTTCCATCATGCAACTATTATGTGCATTTTGTGTTCGAAACATATGAACATATATTGAAATGGAATGTTTACTGAAAGTAAGGGTTGTTAAAAAATATGAAGCTCAACTTCAATACATTTTTTTGTTACAATCTTCATAATAGAAAGTGCAAGTTTCATGTGCTTACATTTGTAAGTAAGTTTGACATAAATAATAAGACTTGAGGTGGCATTTCCTACCATTATTTGATGGCATTTGACATTGTTTATAATGAAATTTGACATGACAACAACAAGTGTCATGAAATCTACAAGAACATAGTCTTATATTTTTTTTAATTAAGAGGAGTAAACACTTTTGACTTGGAGCTATGAACCGGTGAGGTCACAAATGGGGAACCTCATCCCAGTATAAATTGTCAAAAACTAAACCCCAAAGGGATTGGATCCTTGATGGCAAGATTAAAAATACAACTTAACAATCGTACAATGCCACTATTGGCAGAAGACTGTGGTTTTCAAACATACCAAAGTATTGTAATTCCACATGATAATTGATCAACAAATACATGATCAAAGATAATGTAATTGCACACCATAATTGTTCAATAATTACATGATCAAAGATCAAATGGAAAACAAATATTGTTAGCCTCTCTCATCTTGTCCTATAGTTCCTTTTATGTGTAATTGAGGAGATGGTCAAATAAAATCTTATAGGCTTCTTTAAGTCCTTGGAATTGATGGTGGGGTGATTCCACTTGGACAAGGGTTCAGGGAAACCTTTGCTTCGACCATTGCACTTTCAACACCTTCAGCCTATAAGAAACCCATGAATATAAATGACTACGTTCAACAATTAACATATGGACATAAGGAAAATGCAACATTAGATCTAAGCACAAAGAAAGGGAATCAGTAGGGGAAGAGATGAAAGTATTATTTGAAAACAAAGACAACTTTCGTAAAAAATTTATACATGAGCCTGTGGAGGAGAAATACAATTAAAAATAGATGAGAAGAAAAAGGAAAAAATAGACATTCCAAGAAATGTCGCTAATAATCAAGGCCTGATTTTTTTGCTTCTTTCACATAAGTTAAAGGAAATTGAGAAATTGAGCAAGCTAGTGTCAAGAATCAATAAAATCAGGCCTCGATCTTATTAGCGACATTTTTTCACACCTTCCACTTCCTTGTTCATCCTTGCCCTACAATGTGAATAATTTTAATGTCACACCAAATTTAAATGTATGCAACAAATTCATTCAAATTATGAAAATACACATTCAAAAGAAGATTTCAAAATTACCCTTTCTTCCACTTTATTCCTTTGAAAGAACTAGGGACAGTGTTTTTTTGAATATACTATCAAAATCAACATATTTGTAAGAAAAATGAAAATTTCTAAATGAAATCACAAAGACACTCTAAAATCAGAGCAAAAAGCGACTGCAACAACACATATTACAACCAACCACGAATGTTTACTTTAAAAGGGAAAGTGCACAATCTCCTCCGCAAGCACCCTTTCTTCTTGTTGCCATGTCGAGGTACATTTTCCTATCCTAAATGGACACTAACTTGCTTGCAGCCACCACTTACTTGTCCATCCTTGTCCTCTAATTCTAGGAATGTAAACGTCACATCAAATTCAAATACATGATGCAACCAATTCATTCAAAATATCAAAACACACATTAAAAATAAAATTTCAATATTACCCTTTCTCCCGCTTTCTTCCACTTTCCCCTTCCAAGAACGCATCCGTGGTTGCCTATAATATGTAAAAACATTGCAAGTGTTATGAGACAGTTAAAGTTCCAAAATTTATTGCACCGTTTATTATAAGCAAGCATATAGTTTTTTAATCATAAGAAACAAAATTTAAGGTGGACTTCCTTACATTCTTGGTGTGTAGGAAACAAAAAATTTTGACAAGCAAATAACTGACAAGGGATAGTGTGTTTTCCAACACTGCAAATAATGTGAGCATTTTTTTTCTTGCAATGAGATGAAGATAGTGAAATTCCATTTTTACTGTTACAAATAGCATTTAATATAACTATTCATTTAAAAGTATCCATGATGAGAAAAATAGTCAACCTCAAACAATTTAAATGTCAACCTTTTTCTTTCATTTATAAGCAAGCTACCATAAGCAATAAGACTTCAGCTGGCATTGCCTATCGGTATATTTCATATTAACATAAATATAATGCACATTATAAACACACAACCAAATGATTATTGTCATAGTCTACATAATAGAAAGTGGTCATTGAACAAGAATTGAGAAGTGAGTCACAACCCTGTGTGTTTTCCATCTTGCAACTGTTATGTACATTTTGTGTTCCAAACATATGAACATATATTGAAATGGAATGTTTGCTGAAAGTAAGGGTTGTCATAAAATATGAAGGTGAACTTCAAAACATTGTTTTGTTACAATTTGCATAACATAAAGTGCTCATTGAACAAGAATCTAGAAGTGAATCACAACCCTATGTGTTTTCCATCCTGCAACTATTATGTGCATTTTCTATTTCAAACGTATGACGATATTGAAATGGAATGTTTGCTGAAAGTAGGTGTTGCCGAATATATTCATACTGTCAATATAATTGCCAGTGGGGGATACATAAAAGTATCCAAAATCAACTGAGGTGTCACCAACCAATTGGGTTCTCATAGTGTAAGTAACCAAAATGTTTTCATTACATTCATACTGTCTATGTGTAATTGTAGGTTCAAAAACATTGGGTGTTATGAACCTTGCAACCCAAATACTATTTTCAAACCCTTTACAAGTAACAACCCAATTGGTTACTCACCCCTTAGGTGAATTTGGATAGTCTTATACATCCCTAACCTGCAACTCCTCATAGAATGAGAAAACCCATAACATAGAGTGTTTTCCAAGATTAGTACATGTTACAATCTAAAATGCATGTCTTAATCACATCAACACCCTTCCATCCCACAGTGAACAGATAGCTTCTCACACAAGGAAAAAACCCGACATAATTTGATGCAAGAGGAAACCTCCTCGCTTTCCTCACCATGGTGTTTCCTCTTGTCTACCAGTTTCATCACTTTTATCATGCATCTTGGTGGGGCCTTTACTATGCCATCTCCTCCTATTATGTATGTTTTTATGCATTTTTTTATGTACATAGGTGTGTTTTATTAGGAGATTAGCTGTGTCCATACAAGGTTTTACAAAATTGCGTGGGTTGAAGGTTTCAAGAATCATGCACTTACATCCCATTGTGTTTTCCAACTTGCAATCATACAGAGTTTCAATCATTGTTGGAAAGCACTGGGTGTTTAAAAACAGTGCCTTCCATTGCATTCCTATGGTCTAAATAAAAAAATATTTTTGAGATGAATATTCATATTGTTGTGTAAAATTCCAGGTTGCAAAACACTAGTTTTTTGAAATATGCAACCACACAATGTTTTAAAACCATTTACAAGTGACAACCTAATCAGTTACAAACCTCTCACCTCAATTCCATTGGTTTTTCATCTCCCCCACCTGCTCTCCAACCTTTCACTTTCAACCTGCAGAGTGAGAAAACCCACAACAGAGAGTGTTTTCCAATAACAATACTTCTTACATATTAACCATGACATTTCCTTCCGTTTCCAGTTCTATCACTTCTATCATCCATATGGAGGGCCCCACACTATGCCATTATGTATGTTTTCATGCATTTTTTGTGTGTACATAGGTGCTTTTTTTTCTAGGAATTAGAGAAAGCTAACTCCTAGACAAAAAGCACCTATGTATGTAACATGATATCGTACCCCCCATACCCCATGCCACACAGTGGACAAAAAGAACTGAGGAAAATACTTGATGGACAGCTAGCTGTGTGTTGTTAGGTGGTGTTACCAGAAAAGGACATGTGACTGGATGAGAAAGTAAAAAAGATAGACAAAACCACACCTAACATTGCCATTTTCCATATTTGTATTTTCCACTTTGGTGGGTGGGGAGGGAGGAGGCACGGGTGAGGAAAATGGAGTTGCAGGTGACCAAACTAGAGTAATTTTTTTTCATTTTTTATGTACATAGGTGCATTTTTTCTACATTTTTGTTGTGTTCAGAGAGCTAAAAGTTACCATTTGCAACATTTCATCTTGCAGTTTGGTGGGGAGTGCAGGTGACATAATGGAGACTAAATGAGAGAAACACATTCAACACACATGGTGGCTAGCCAACATGTATGTATATCTAACATTGTATATGCCATTTTTCCATTCTATAGCAACTGTGAATCACGACTATTAATTGGGTTTCTGTGAAGCATTGAACATCAGTTAAATGGGTTTTCTGAAAATCATTGAATGAATATTGGTTAAAGAAAAAGGGTTTTAATTGATGGAAAAATAATTTTTTTTGTTTGTGCGTAGGGTTTTCATATGAAATGCATAGATGTTTTTGTTTATGTAGAATAAAAGAATTCAACTATAAATTCTTTGCATTCGCCATAGTAAGCATCTCATCTATAAAAATATCATAAATTCTTAATGCAGAATAAATTTTGGAAGTTTAATTGACCCGTACACTTGTAATTCAAGCTATGACAACTAGAATCCCCTGTATTTAGTGGAGAAGC